>DVQH01002322.1:0-10282 GCA_018231625.1 Papilio phestus | reverse complement strand
TTACCAATGTTTCCTGTATACTTTTTCCTAATATAAAATTGAGTAAAGATTTGTAGTTGCGTGTATATATGTCAATATGAATCAAGTACATCAATTGGTAATAATTACACCAGTTAAAATATATAAATATCAAGTATAAAGATTTGCGGGAAAATTGCAAGACTAGAAAACAGTCAGTTTAGAAATATATTTTTAACCGAGAACAAATCAAGAAATACCAAAAATATTAGGAAAAAGTATACAGGAAACATTGGTAATAATTAATCATATTTGTCGTGTGATTGTGTTGTTATATTTGATTATGCGTCATTTAAATTCAGAACTGCTGCATAAAATGGTAAGATTTGCATTGAGATAGAATGGTTTATATAACAATTATCAAATTGTGTTTGTGTAAATGAATTGAGTATAGTCATCTTTGTATTTATCAACAAAAAAAGTGGCAATGGTTTTTGGAAATCAGTAAAACTGACTTTGACACCCTGCATATTTGGTCCATTGCTGAGTATGTATGGGCTTAGCAGAGTTGTGAATAAAACATAAATACGCAATTCACAAATAACGTGACTAATGTATTTTACTGACAGACTTGACTGCTGGCTTCGGTTTGTTCTTTGTATAGCCACGTCTTTTGTACCAGAAATAATTAAATTGTCAGGTAATTTGTGGATTTCTCATTTATGTTTTATTTGCAACTCTGGTGCTTAGATAAGTTTGTCGCGCACTCGTTTTGGCAGTTGGTAACCATCGGCGTCGAGCAGTTGTCGTTCTGCCAGATCATAGCTCGAGCCAGGTTGGTCGAGCAAGAGCAGACACGCTGGGTCACCATCCGATGCACAGATTGGGTTCGGTCGACCCGTGGTTAAGTTGAGATAGGTGCCAAGGGGCAGACTTGGCAGATTGACTGATGAGTTGGATGAGGATGGTGGGGTGATCATGTGCAGCTCTACTGGGCTAGCTGGCCGTGAGTCAAGCACCAAGGTGGCAGCGGTGAGTCGCGACAGACGAGCCTCAGCTTCGGCCGCCAACGAGTTACCACCCAAAGTGGTGTACACCGTGAACGGAGTGTGACTGCTCATCATACCACTCTGGTAGTTGAGGTTGTGCACTGAGGTAGGTGTGTTCTGCATCTCGCCTCGACTCATCATCACCTCCACCTGACATTGGTGTGTAAGCCGAATTGCCTCGAGCTCGTGCAGCACTTCTCCAAAGTGTGGCCGTTCCTCTTTGTCATACTGCCAGCATCGTTTCATCAGTTCATAACTATCAAGTATTCAAGTCAAATTGGTTAATTATAAATGTACCAAAAACTCAGTAATATACACTTACATTTCATGGGGACACCCAGGTGGTTGAGCCAGAATTTCGCCTGCTTTGACTACTTCACACACTTCTTGGTTGCTCAATGCTTGGTACGGCTGCTGTCCAAAAGTCATTACCTCGTAGATTACAATTCCAAATGACCATATCTTATAAAAGTAGAAAACATTTATTAGTAAAATAAGTTAAACCATATGTGTTGATTTGACCTACATCACTTTGGGTGCAAAATAGCCCGTCAATAAGTGATTCGGGTGCCATCCATCGCACTGGCATAAGTCCTCCTTCCTTTCGGTAGTAGTTTTGCGCATACAATCCTCGAGTGAGTCCAAAATCAGCAATCTTGACTACGCGATTTTCACGATCCAAACTAGACACAAGGCAATTGCGTGCCGCCAGGTCACGATGCACAAGATTGATTTCCTCGAGATACTTGCAACCCTTGGCAATGTCGATGCAAATCGAAAGCAGATCATCCATGGTCAGTGGTGATGGTTGCATTCGAGGGCGGTTGTTGCGAAGGTACCGAAGAAGATCGCCACCCTCCATCAATTCCATTACAATGATTAACTTGTCGGTGATGCAAACACCAAGCAACTGCAAGATGTGTGGATGCTTAAACTTGGCCATAAACTTGGCTTCTTTTAGAAAGTTAATTGATGTGTCATCACCGCTACGGCAACTCTTGTTCATTTCCTGATAAACATTATCAAAAAAATAAATTATTAATTTAAGTTAAATTTTAACAAATCATAGAAATGTGTAATTATTATAGTTTATAGAATTTAAAATTATTGCGATGTTTTAATTATTAACTATTTTGTCAAATTAATGATAATTTATTTTTTATAATTACACACAAAAACTCACCTTAATGGCAACTTTTGTGTTGCTTTTGTTAAGAACACCTTCAAAAACAGTACCAAAAGCGCCTTCGCCAAGACGCTTGCCAATGGTCAAATTGGTTGGGTCAATTATCTCAATTTCACTCAAATCCACTTGCTCAACTTGACTAGATTTTTGATTAGAATTGATAATGTTGAATTAGAATTATATTTTGATAATTTACAAGGTCAAAAACAAACCTATTGACATAGATGGCGTTCTGAGTGTGAGGGTGTGGCGGTAGTTGTTGCCAAGGTACCAGCTCAATTGGATGAGTCAGTGGACTCAGACTGTCCAACGCTTTCTCTTTGTTTGGGTAGAAACCTACTGGAGATTTATTAGGTTTGTTCCCACATGTCACAAAAAGGGACAAGGAAGAATGTTATATGGTTAGTTTGGCGCGTAAAAAGTTATCAATGTGAGTAAATGAAAGAAAATAAGAAGAGGACAAAGAAAGGAGAGAAAGCAACAAAAAGAAGAACAAAACAAGAGAAAGCAGTTACTTACAATGATAGAAGAGGAATGCCAGAATCAACATGGCAAGAAACACAAGACCAGTAAAGGTGGCAAATAGAACACTCTCGTTAGAAGCAGCTTGACCTTGACTAAGTTCATCTTGATAAGGCAGATAAAATTGGCGTTCTAAACTAGACGGACTTCGACCCTCTCGATTTGCGGCAACCAAACGGAAAAAGTGTTTTCTGCCAGGTTCCAAGCCAGTGATAATCCAATATGTTTCGCTTCCATTGTAGACCAAATTCCATCGAGGTTCTTTAGGTTTTAATGCTGCCCGCTGTTGTTTCTTAGACCCCTCATCTTGTGGCATATCAGTGTCGGTGTCATCGCGTTCCATGGGACGCGAATAGAGGAGATAGTAAACTGCAGAATCTGAGTTAGACTGCACTGCAGTCCAAGTTACCTTAAACACCTGAGAACCATCTTCTTCGTTAGGCTTGACGCCTGTTACGTCGTTGAGAAGTGGTGTGTCGGGCACATCGGGCATCGTTTTCAACTGGAGATACTGCCGCGGCCACATGAACTCCACCAAAGAAGGTCTATAAGTGAGTGCCATTTGAAAACGATACTGCGTGTTCGGGCGTAGCTTTTTAATGTTGAAATCATACGACTTGTCAGCACGTGTCTCCTCTTCGGCCAAGAGAACCCACTCAAGTGTGTTCACGTCAATCACTTGCTGGAAGTAAAGCTTGTGTGCCTTGAGAATGGGATCAGCCGGTGAATGCCACTTTAAGGCAATCCCTCTTGAGGTAACGCGCACTGTTTTGAGTTGGGAAGGCTCGGAGTAGGCACGAACTAATAGAGGGTCACTGTCTTGATACTGGTGATTGTCCACCGCGTAAGCACGCACTGTGACATTGTACTCCTTGCCTGGTTTGACATTTTCCAAGTACATCCAAAACGAGCCATCTCGTGTTCGGTTATTTGAGTGAAGCAGTGACTTGCGACTCGATTCAATTGAATACCACCGTACTTCGTATGACACTTGATTTGAGTTTAACCGTTCTGGTTCTTCCCAAAGAACCAAGATCTTTTCCGGTGATTCCACAAGTGCACGTACGTTTCTTGGTGGGCCAGGTCGTGATTCAGCGGTGGTAAAACGAAAGTTATCACTGTACAAGTAGTGGTAGTCTTCAGTTGGCACAAACAACAATCCGGATGAATGAGCTACAAGACTAGCATTAGAAGCCAGTTGGAGTTGATATCGCGCAGCTTGTCGTGACATCTCCAAATAGTGGTTATCGATTTCAACCGAAAAGGTGTAGTTGGTGTACGGTTCCAGTTCGTTAACAGTAAAAGTTTGGTTGTAAGTGTGGAATGCGCGACACTGAAACGCTTGTTCGTGCCGACAATCAATCGATACATCGTCAGAATCGTACCGGCGATAACGAATTCGGTAACGAAGTGAAGACGCAGTCAGTTGTCCACACTCGCTACCGTTGCTTTGAGTAATCTCGATTGACAATGTCAGACTACTTGCCGTGTGGTCCACTTGCACTAATTTAGCCTAGTGGAGAAACGCAAGTTAGGTAAAGCAATCATTAAATTAACGCTAAGCGCATTTATGTAATAAATTTTCTAAGAATTCAATTGTGCAATGTGCATTTTTGCGTTTGTCACAATTGTACAATACATAGAAAAACTAAATAAACAAATCCATCACTCAGCTAAATATGGCTAATTTATATTTCTGTTTAACGTAAATAATATACTCGTCTAGTTTGTCGTTAGTTCAAACGCCAAAACTAACTAAATATTGCTAATTCTTGGGATAAATTAAAGCGCACTTAAACTATTGAAACATTAGTAACGTGCGTTAAAGTTGCTATATTGTTTATAGCCTACCTGAAGATCATGTGGGATGAGACAACCAAAGTCTGGGTACGGTTGTCGGTGAACGTTGTAGGCAGTCATTGAGTGGACAACACTAGGCCGATAGTCGAATCGTTCTACTACAGGGTCTTCGCTAGCCAACTTCACACGGAAAATGAGTCCCGAGGCGGTTTCGTTCTGGAAATAAAGTTCGTTGTCCAAAGTGAACGCGGTGGGTGGGGTGAGTCGAGCCGCACTGCTCACTCGTTGGCAGTGACACCCTTGTAAATCGGAACTGGCAAAGTAGCGCCGGGCAAGGTCGTAATAAAGCAACTGAGGTGTTTTGGGATGATGACTGTGGTCTAGTGCAATAGGCAATGCCACCGTTGTTCCATAAGTACAGTTGCACTTACTGGTGGTACTCCGAGCAAAGAGATCGCGCACTGAGTTACACTTAGATGCGTCCCATGTCAAATTACATGTGTGAATCTTGGCTTCGGAGTCTGAATTACCAGTCATCTTGGAAGCAGTCCAAAAGAGTTGTGAACTAAAAGGACTCACTTTGAGGTCGTGAATTTTAATTCCGGTAAAGCGGACCAATAGAATTAGTTTGGCACTGGGATTGGCCAAATCTAATTGCCAGATAGTAGACACGTTATTATAGCGTTCTACAGTGGAGAGGTAGAGTCGACGTGCAAGCCAATCTAACGACAATGAGCTCACCGTCTCTTGCAGTTGTGCCACCAAACTGAAATTGCTTGAACCAATCGAATTTAAAGTAGAACTTTTCAAAAAGTTGCCTTCTTCAACCCAGTATAAGAGATCTTCTTGGTGAAGATAGTCGATTGTGATTGGCGAGATTGACTTGGTCACTAGGTGACTTTGTCTCAAGTCCATATCTGACAAAAGTATGGCATCGCGTTCAGCTAACAACAACCGAGACGGGGGAGACTCCCAAAAAGTTTTGAACTGATACACCTCACTTGGTGGACCCTCGCCAACATCGGTTGCAGCTCTCACCTCAAAGTAGTAAGTCGAGTTGGCTTGTAGTTCGGCAAATCGGTAGGTCAGTTGATTTGAAATGACATGATTGTTCACTGCCACCACTTTGTGGTCGTCTGAGTTGATGGTCCACAGAGAGACAGTATAACCAATGATCACACCGTTGGGACTAGCTGGTGGAGACCATCGAGCCTCTGCAACAATTTTTTGTTTTCGTGCTGACTCTGATTGGGCTAGCAAACTTTGGCCAAGGTAAGTGTACACTCGAATGTTACGCGGTTTGGACGGAATCGAAGCTGGTGTGTGCAAATCAACTACAACTTGCTTTGCCGAAGCCCAGTAAGTAAAACTTCTTAGTGCAATGCGCAAATTTGAATATGGTTTCACTTGTCGCATTATCGTGTCGGGATAACTAAACACTGATTCATTCAACACATAGTTGCTTCGGTTTGCACTTGAATCTTCAAGAACAAGATCATAGAACACGCGACCATAGTTGACATTGCGAACTGGGTCCCATGCAAGAGTGAAGCGATCCCACGTACCAACAATTCGAATTGAACTCATTTCGACAGGATCGGGTACTACACTCACTTGTCGTCCCTCAAGAGGTCGTCGGTGGTCAACAATTCGAAATGCATAAATGTCGAATAGTTCGCGAACTGTAGCAAACGTTTTCGCTTCCATGTCGGACACTTGCATTCGATTCACTTCGGTGTTGAGCCAGAACAAACGGTGTGCAAAAATAGCTATAGGTCCTAAAAGTCCGTTGTTGGTGACACTGGTCACCTTGGTCACTGTTAGCAGTTGATCCGAGTCAACATCGGTGACTAGTGCGCTTTGGTACAGTGACATCTCACTGTCACTGCTTGACATTCCGATCCAATAGAGGAGTTTATCTTGTGAATGTAAACTGAGACTTTTGATTTCGGTAGCACGAAAAAGATGACGATGTGATCGCTTAGCACCGTTTAGCAATGAGAATCTCACCGAGGACAGTGTGGACCAATAGAGCCCGCCGTGCATTGAATCCACTGCAATCTCTTGGGCATACGATATAATTGGTAAAATTTCTGCTTGGCTTCCATCCAAGTTTGCACGGCAAATCTGTATCATATAACATAACACACATTAGCACTCCTCACCTTGTATAATACTCAAATGTTTTCATTATTTTTATTTATAATTTAGTAACTAACTTAAACTATTTTACACTAGTTTATTATTAGTCTATTAAACTAGTTTAACTATCTCTGACAATGACTTTATAACAAAATATTTGTAATTGCTACTAATGAGTTTACCAAAAATGTTTTTGACAACTAACTAGAGCATTTCTTTATATATAATGAAAATATTACTCAAATATTAACAAATTGTTGTTTTTAAAGTGATAGTCTACTTACCATGCGTTCAAATGGATTAGACCAGTAGAGTTTAGGCGCAAACCAATCTACTGCAATCGAAGCAGCTTGATTAGCCACTTTAGTAAGATTCATTTGACTTGTGTGATTATACGCCAAAACCGCGTGATCCGTATTGATGAACATAATATCTTGGTAAATTGCAATTCCTGTTTAAAATTGTACATTTGATATAATAATTATGTTATATTATCATGTTTTATAATATTGATAAAAAACTTACCAGTGATCAGATAACCATTCAATTTAGACCGAGTCACAAGCTGCTCTCGAAAGCGACCATCGAGATCTGTCTTGATCAAGCCTTCCTTTGAGCTCACCACCGCGAACGGTTTCACTGGAAATGCACTCAACGGTGGCAAGGTTCTGCCGACAAACCATTTGGACCAGGCACCTTTGCCAGCCGAGCTAAAAGCGCGCACTCGAATACGATAAGCAGTGTCCGTCTTCAATTCAACAGCGTCACAGTTAGTAATGTTGTTGACCGCCGCTAGATGGCGAGTACCGTCTCGTCCAACCTCTTCTATAGATACCTCATACTGCCAGTCTTGCCAAGCACCTCTGCCGGAGCCACCAAACAATGCAGGCTTGTCCCACGAGATCTTAGCTGAGGAATCAAGAAAAATAGCTTCCACTCGTTCCACGGGGTTGAGTGGCACCGGCACTGGTTGACTCTGTCCATCCATCACAAGCAGAGAAACTAACTTGGCCTCGGTGCTGTACATGTTGTGGTAGTAGGTGTCCTCTTCCTCGTGGTACTCTTCCCAACTAATGTTGTGTCCCTTGGTAAAGTACAATTTGCGATTATAGATTATCATGTTTTCAATGCCCGCAAAATCTTCCTCAGATGCAATATTGTCACGTACTCTCACCACATCTTTACCATCAATAGTTATTGATTCGATTGACTTGGTACGAGGTGATGGAAAATAAATTCGGTAGTCAAAGTGATTTACCGCAAAAGTGCCAATCGCCGAATGCACGTTTGGGGTGTTAATTTGGTAAATTTTCTCAATTTTTTTGTTTGATTTTGAGCTACCGTCAATGTCAGCCAGGTCAAGTCGATAAAGTGCGGTAGTGTTGCTGCTTGGCTCGGGTACCAGCCAAAAAATATATCCATTGTAGGGATCCACTTTCATGTCGAGAGGTCGTTGGCGAAAGCCGCCAACCGCGGTCTCAATAGCTTCGCCATCAAGATTACATCGCATAATGCGTGTATCTTCTAGATAGTAAAGTCGATCATTGAGCCAATCAATTGACAAATGACTTGGTTCTTGGCTTCCGTTTATAATTTTCAGCACCTGATTCACACTGTTTTCCTTAAGCAAAATTCGTCGAACTGTGCCGGACGAGTCAGCTACAAACAAATACTTTTTGGTAACGTGAATTGCCATTCCGGTAATTTCTGCATTCTCCACGTAATCAGTCAGGTGGTAAATGATTTCTTCGTCAAGCAATAACTCTGTGTTGCGTCTTGCAACCTCAGTGCTTGAAGCAATGAATAGTTTGAAGTAATCACTCGGTGTTTCAATAACAGGTTCCGAGTGATTGTCAGAATCCTCTTCCTCAATAAAAGATTCCTCACTGGAATCCATTTTTTCAAGCGTTTCCACTGTTTGCTCGCACATAGGTCCCTCACCAAAATTATTAAAAGTGACAATCGATATCTGATACAAGGTAGACGGTTTGAGTCCGTTGAAGACATAGTTGAGCGTGTTTGAGTGATCCGAGTGTATCTGAACATCTTTGACCACCTTGCGTCCAGTGGATTGGTCGGTGAGGTAGAGTGTGTACGCAATGACTGGTCCGTTTGAGAACAAAGGAGCGCGCCACGATACCGAGATTTGGTTTGGTGAAAAGGCAATCAAAGATTGAATCAAACACTCTGTGGTAGGCGCTCCATAGGGCAGTGTGGTGACTGGCTGGGAGGGCTCCGAAAAGAGAGACACGTGGAACGATGGCAATAGAACCCATTCCACACGGAACAGGTAACCAGTGTACGGATGAAGTCTGGGAACGTATATACGAGACACCTGCTCACCCGCAGAAGCAGTGCCATTCAAGCCAGTAGTGACGTAACTCCAGGTGGAACTCAGATTCTGATAACGCCACTGAAGGCGGTAGGTGAGAGTGACAGCTGGATCATGATATGGCTGCCACTCGATCTCTACCGAGTCGTTACGCAAAGTTCCAGGAACCACTCGAGGTGCGCGGGGAGTACCTATCTCAGCTCGGATGGTCTCCACGTAAACGGTGTGTGCGTGATTGCATCCAATGGCACAGTAGATCACCTGTGTTGATGCAATCGGGAAAATTTCCACCCAAAACAACAATTGAAATACCGAAATATAGAGAACAATTGTAATAGGCTTACCCAATCATCTAAACCAGTGGTGGTGGTTGAGTTTTGCTGGCATACGTCAAAACATGCCACTGGCCTTTGGTGCCAAAAACTGCATCCTAACTTGCACTGTTTTCAAAAAATAAAATATAAAAAATGAAATAAGTAAAATATTAAAACAGAACATTTTAAATAAAAATATTATTTAAAAATGAACGATTATTTATATAAACAATTACTTATTTTGGCGACAAAATTTCTATTTTTAGTTAAAACTATTATTATTAGTCCAAAACAATTTTATAAATTACAACTAGTTTTATATTGATTATTATATTATTATAGTAATTTTACAGTCTTAAATTAAAAGAAAATTTTTTAATAATAAAATTTATATAATCAAATTATACTAATCTACATTTTTCTACAAAAAAATTAAATGCAGTATAAATTTGTAAATTGTCTTATATTAATTAATTAATTATTATTTTTGTAGTTATAAAAAATAATTAATAAGCATTTATGTTGGGAACCAAAGAATGTACTGTACTCTGATTTTCCTTTTTTTCAATTAAGCTTTAATTTATTTCATTTCTTATCTCTTTCTCTCTCTCTCTCTCTCTCTCTCTCTCTCTCTCTCTCATTCATTCTCTCTCTCACCCACGACAAGAACGCTAATTACATTGTAAGCTTTAATTTAATTAGCAGCAGTCGTGTGCACCGGGTAAATATGTACCATGATCAGAGGTGGCCAAATGAGTCATTAAAATCAAGAAAGAGAAGGTTAAATAAATAAATAAACCAGCAAAAATGTAGGAGAAATGAAGTGATTTAAGTGGCCGCACTTTTCCGGTGCACCCACCTCTTTCCGGCTTAACATCTCTCTCTCTCCCACTCTCTCTCTCTCTCTCTCTCCCTCTCTCCAGCTTTCTCTCTCTCTCTCTCTCTCTCTCTCTCTCTTTCTCTCTCTCTCTTTCTCTCT
>DVQH01002321.1:0-10282 GCA_018231625.1 Papilio phestus | reverse complement strand
TCCTAATGATAGCATGCCAGCGGGCAGATATGACGCCCCGAGGATGCACCAGCTCGGGCGCGAGATGGATGGTTTCACTGTCACCGTCGGAGCACTGCACAACACACCACATACTAATAGAACCATTGCGACCAACCAGGAAAGCAATCCGACATTGGTCATAATCGGCCATTATTTGCCTTACTTCCCCTAGTATGAGCATGTCTCTGTTTGCAGATGGCTTTACACTGGAGCATCATGCGCACACGGTTAACGCAGGGGTCTACGGCATCAGAATGACAAAACAGACAGATAACAAACGGGGAAGTAAAAGGCAAGAAACCTCAGCTAATCAATGAAACATGATGGGAAAGTTGGGAGGAAGAGACACCAGAAAGTAAAGGACAATCCAAAATGGGAGAAAAAGATTAGTCAAACTCATAAAAAGAGTCGTGAATTATAAGTAAAAACTCAGAAAATCTGCCAGAGACTTTGCCAATGGTTAGGTTAGTCAACGGTGGTCGAAGCATGCATCAGACATTTATCATCGGTAGCACGGTGGCGAGGGAGAAAAACGAATAAGGACCAAGCAGAGGGATGCGTTGACCAGAGTACCGAGTGTGCGAGTGCCAGTTGGAGTCGCCATGAGTGAAGCACCACGCGCCACGCACACACCAGAATGAAATATTTGCCCCATTAGTGACTAAGGCAGGCGAACGCGAGGGGTCGAGTTAATTCAAGCGAGGGGGTACCCACCAGAAGCAATATCGCGCGTGCCACCCAGCTAACAACGCGTTTTATGATGTGCACAAGGGATCGAGTGAGAGACCCTGTGCGCCACATTGTATTCTCTTGTCATGTCCCTATGCGAGCCACATTCAAATATTATATTAGTTATTTTATTATATAAAACAAAATGAAAACCAGTCCACTGAGAAATACATATGTGCGCCACTAAATTTAAATTTTGAGAGCACACATACACACTGAACGAGTTTATGAGAGTGCTTATCGCATAGTAGCAACACCACGAGGGTTAATTAAGCAAATGGAACTACCATCTCTCTGACGTTTAATCCAACTGGCCAACCAATGGAGCTGAGAACCGTCTGTACTCTCATGTGAATCACCAGTTGGGAAATGGAATGAGATAGAAAGTTTGTATATAAAGTTATTTTTAAATCACTGATAATGATGATAAAAAATAAAAACAAAGTTAAAGCAGCATGCGATTTGATAGTGCAAACGCAGCCAAATCGATGAGAACCTGATCATCTGGTGTGAGTGCTCGGGAGTGAGTTTATCAAATTTAAGTTTGTTGGGCACAATAGAGTTTTCTATACTCAACAAAGAGAGGGGGAAGAAGAAAAGGCGCGCGAGGTAAAGTAATACTGATCTTTCCAGGAGAACGCAACCAAAACTTTCGCCCATCCATACACACACAACATATTTGGTAATTCCGTGAATCTGGATTCGCAGTAAAAAAATTCAATCAATTTTTAAATCTTTTCAACATAACCCCAACGCAACATAGTGATCTATGTGAATTGTATTTTGTGTCAATAAAATAGGATAATCAAAATTCCAAATAAATTATAGCCCATCTCCGGTTGGGTGCTTCGCTACACACTCACTTTACAAGCATCGCAAACACTGTATCAAAAGTTGAGATGGGCACTCTAGCGCGCACCACTGTCAACCAATCGGTAAGAGCAACTTGCATGACAGATGACCCAAGTGGCCACCACTACTCAAACTAGCCCAATATGTCCCCAAAAATGGCGAATCAAGTCAAGTTAGTCAAGAATTCGATGACAAGCAAAGTCGAGGGAGTAGTGGTGTGGCAGTGGTGGTGGGCTTGAGAAGTGCAAATTGGTGGCACGGGGATGCCACTGGGCGCCATGCTTCAATGGCTTCCAATCACATAGGAAAAACTCAAGCAGTGTTATTAATTCTGCGCCTCTTCAACACACACACACACACTTTGGCCCCACAATCTATCGTCGCTCGATTATTGAATTAAATACTCTCAGAAACGTTGTAACGTCAATATCGTGCGCTTGATAGAAACACTGTTTCCAATCTCATGACAGAACCTCGGAGTGATTTAAATTAAAAGAAGAAGAATGAAAAAAAAGAAAAGAGAATCATTTAGCTATTAGCGATTAGATAGAGAAAGAATCGATCTATCAAGATCGGTGATAAGACTGGCGGAAAATTGAGAAAAATCGGCTCAAAGTCTCCCCAGGGCGCAAAAACCATGTGAGTCAAAGTAAAGTGAGTGCCACACTGGCTGACATTGAAACACGGGCAGCATTTGGCCGAGCCAGGTGTATTGCAGTGTAATAGAAGCGGTAAAGAGTCATAAAACTCTACGAGTCCATAACATCTCCGATACATTGCCACCGATGATAAGTGCACATACACCAACACAATCACATTCAGCTCCCGACACTGAATCACCGAAGAGGGTGTCAAAAAAGCTCATCATAAATGAGGTCAAACTCGTTCCTCGCTCAAATCTGTCATTATTACCCCATTTGATCAGTTTATTACTCATAGTAATAATATAAATTGAAAAGTTAAATTGCTATTACGAAAAAAATCATATGTCTCTCTTCCTTATGTTGATGGTAGTGAATTCTAATAATATTTATAATTTTTTTTCATAAACATTAAAATAAAAGTTTGCTCAACTGATTTGATGAATGTATAAATTGATTATAAGACGTACAACCCCAAACATACTATTTTCAAACCCAATTTTATATAACCAACAACAACACTGATCTGAGCCAAAATGTGCTGATGTCACCGGTCTTAGCGAGAGAGAGAAAGATAAATCGAGCTGAGTGTGAGAGGGTGAGTGAATGCACGAGGTAAACGACTGCTACCGAGCATGTGTGCTACCTAGAGTCCAGAAATGTTTGAACGAGTGAAACAGACTTGTGCACGAGCAAACTGACAAACCGTCTGGCAGGTGAAATGTGAAAACCTTGGCTCGGTTGGTGCCACCGTGCCCAAGATAACGATTGGAGCAACCGATGTCAAGAGCGCATTGGGAGCCAGAGTGGTGACAGTTGGCAGCAAAGCGCCCGACCGCACACTTTATCACTGTGGCCTTTGCCCTCCGCGTACCATCCTTTCCAGTGTGGATGTGTGTTGTCGCTCTTTGCCACTAAAACAAAGCCATCCACGCCAAGCAAGCCAAGTGGCAGTAAGAATATATGAATGACACACACGAGCACAAAAAGAAAAGACAAGTTGAAGAGATTGAGTGAGAGAAAGAGAAGCCAAAATAATTCGAGACGAACGAAGCGAAGAAGAAACATGGAATCCCCCACCGACAGGCGCCACTAAGCGAGAGATGACGATAAACATTTCACACGCGGAGACACGGAGGACAAAGGCATCCTGAGTAGAGAGGAGCTCAGGGAGTTAGTTAAGAAAAGATTTATTCTGTAATGCAAGCAGAGTATTTGAGGGGTGGTGGTGGCAGTGGAGGCCTAAGAAATAGATGACATATCGTTTGTCAGAGAGTGCACACCACACACCTCGCTCTTCGAGACAGGGGATCAAAGCGTCCAAAGTGGCAAAGCAAACATGGAGTACCAAGTGGACCTAGCCAAGTCAATCCATCTAGCTCCGGTAGAAAAGCGTGATGAGAGCTATGCAAACAGACCTCGAGCGAGATATTTCGAGCGCCTAAGACAGCTTTAGTGTGCAAGTGTAATGCCACAAAGGGGAGAGCGATATCTAACGAGATGGAGACCAAGTCGGGCAACCACTCGCAACACAACCACCGAGACGACCCAATAATCGAATTGGGCCTCGAACCGATAACACGCCCGGACAGCTCTAGACGGGGCTCCCAACTCCTCTTGCTATACACAGATATACCAGAAACTGGTAAAGCTGGGCAAAAGGCAAACCGAATTACGAGGCAATAACCTTCGGCACTGGTGCCAATTGGACGATGGGCGCTCGTGCTCGACCATCCCGAGAGCTGATGTGTCCGTGATGCGAGCCCACAACCCCCGAGCTGCATCATTCATCACCGAGCTATGATAGTTGAGTTGAAGCACGTTCCAAGGAGAGACCAATTGGTCTCCGCTGATTTGCTTGTGCCACAATCATGAGAGACGAGACTAAGTGAGAGTAGTGTCGGGTCGTGCAGCCGTCTAATCCGCCATCACATTGACCACCGATGTCGCCCAATACAGTCGAAACCATTTGGCTAACTCAATGTCCATTAGGTCATTGAGCAAGAGACCAGGGTGTCGCACTCCAGTAAAGTGTCATAAAGCATTAAGTTCAATCACAAAGCAATCGAGCACCGATGCGAGTTGCAGTAGTCGTACTAACTCGGTGGTGTATCGTTCTCGCCCAGTGCGCTATTATCATAACGACCACAACACACGAACGAACGCCACGAGGCTTACCATCAATAATTCATTGTCCTGTGACGTTGTGAGTCAAAAATGTTTGTGTTTTAAGTATCCAAAGTTAGTGTGTGCGTATACAGAGGCATGCAAGGGCAGAGATTGGTGGCGGGCGATGGATTGAGTGTGCGCGCGTGTACGAGTTGCAAAATTAAATCCTCACCAATAACAAGTGACAGTGGAGTGACAAATCGAGCCGGTGAGAAATCGAGATGGAGTTTGTAACAAGCGAGATGGGGACTAAGTGAAGCAAGTAATTGAGCGAGCGAGGCGAGTGATGTGTCCAGTGGGAATGGAGCCAGGCAGTGAGCAATCGAAGTGAAGATGACTGTACCTGCAAGCCATCTTCCGCAAAGGACACCCTGACCATGATGGTGAGATGGCCAGTGGGTCACCCACACGCCACCGTGCCATCACCAAGAAAGGCAAAAGTGGCCGTGAGGAAATGCCACTAGACAAGGTGTCTCGATGAGTGACTCTACCATCTCTGCAAGCTTTCTCAAACAAGTCTCACAAACTGGAGACTGGGATGCCCAATCGTCTTCAGCCGATTGTGATCGACAAGCTCGGCGCGCTAACTCAATCTCAAGGCGGCCCAATTGACTTGAACAAAAGCGAAGCGAGAGAGCAAATTGAAATATTTCCCGGTGCGTCGCCAACATCGACCAGCTCGAACCATGAGCGAGAGGGAGAGAGAGAATCGACAAGCGAGAACGCCAATGGATCACGCCCTGACACTGGCCAAGTTGGCCACGAATCGATTCGCATCGCCGACCGAGACCACCACCAAGTGAGACACAAGTGAAAAGTGTCCCGCTCGCCAAACGGCGCCAGGTATATGGTAGAAGGTCAACCCAATTCTGTGCATAAAGTGCAAATTAAAACGAAAATTTAGTGCCAATGGGGTGAGATGAAGTGGTGATCGGAAGGCAAAAGAAAGTAGGTCCGAATGAATGACTGGACCGGTGAAGCGTGACCAAACAGGCGTTTGCGAGGCATACTCTGGCCACGCTAGGTCAGTGAGCGCATCCGATTGCGATCACTGTCCTCGTGGCCTATGCGTGCTTCACTGGTGTTCTATGCCCACCTGGCTGGTGCGAGAGTTCGAGTGGCGTTGGGCATTAGTCATCACCGATGCCAGTAGTGAATCGCACCGCAGCATAGCATGGAGAGGCAAACCGGCTCTTCTTTTAGTCACAAAAGCACCAACAGCGCAGTGGATTCAACGAGCAAAAGAGAGGGAGAAGGGTCACCACAACTGACTGAATGCTGACTCATGCCAAGCAGGATTAGACCGAGAGGGTTACCGCGACAGGTAGGGGTTGAGAGCACAACTCGAAGTGGGTTAATTGGAATAGTGCAACCAACTACCAACTGAGCGATAATGGCTGCTTGCGGTGGTCCCAGTGAAGGATATGACCACTGTCAGCAGACGACTGTGGCGTGGCAAGGAAGCAAAACAAAAGGAATGAGCGAGCGAGTGAAGGAGCGTGGGGAGCTCGCTCCACGACACTTGCCATCACCGAACGCGGACACGAACAACGTGCAGCCAACTCGGGCAGAGGACAAGAGATAAGCATCAACAAGAGATGCCCGTTAGGATCTCACTTGACTGCAATGAAAACAAAGAGCCTCCGAGCAGATTCGATCTCAGTGGCGGCGAGCAGGGAGTGCGATGGTGCTCAATCGGTGCCAGGTAGCGCTGCGTCGATCGATCCCACCGTGCAACCAGTCAGCTCGCGTGCCAATCGATCAATCAGTGGGTCTTGGTTGGGTCAATGCCGCTTGCGGGAATTAGGCTCAGGCAGGAGAAAAAGAGAGATTCCAAATGGGCAATGACGCTGCCATGTCGCCGCATCTAATGAGATGATGAGCGAGCCGTGAGCGCGAATCCCAGGTGAGACAGGTTTGTGGTGTGCCAGTCGGTCGGTCGGGTGAGTCATAGTGCGAGCTCTCATCGCCATCATTCGAGTGCTCGATCTAGGTAATCGGCGTAGGGCGCCCATGTTCGGCCCACCACTGCCTTGACACCGACCAGGTCCTGGTTCGATGGCTTCAAGGTGTGTATGGCGCACATCGCCACACCGGGTCATCGCGACCATTTACATACATTAGCACGCCAAAGCTCATCACTCGGCAGATCATACTCGGGAGAAGCCTCGCATCTCGCTAATTACCCCATTGCTATTCTTGACAGTGGCCAGGTTCATCACCCCACTACTGCGTCGGACTCGTGGCTCTCAACTTAGTGCGCACTGAGCAATCGACACCGAAAACGGTACCATGCCTGTACGGGCTACATTTCCATCTTATATGTGAAGAAGAGAAGCAGGAAAATAATAGAGTTCAAATTGAGATAATAGCCAGTGACAGAAAGGATTAGGTGTGCTCTCACTGACGAGGTGTACGCAACAGTGGCAGCCAACGAGAACAAGAGCAAACAGTGAAGCGGTTGAGCCACGGTGCGGGAGAGAAGTAAACAAGCCAGGTCTAATCAGTTGTTAATTGTGAATCGTTACTACAGTGAACAAGGAGGTCACTGGCGCTATTCGAACAAATGACAGCAGCAGAGAGAGAGAGAGAGAGAGAGAGAGAGAGAGAGAGAGAGAGCAAATATCACAGCGCTGCTAAGAGACCTAAGCCACCGATACAGCTTGGTGACACCAACTTGCTTCCTCGTCACTGTCAATCCAAATGAAACGGTGTTATATTCAGCGCTAGCCTCAAAAGATTGGTCTCCATGACAAATCTCGCTAGCACTCGACACATGACTCAATGGATAATCACTCCAGGAGGGAATGCAAAAGAATTCACATACACACACAGTAGAGGACGACGACGACGGACAAGACAACAACAAAAGGAATGTGGTCGTGTCGACATTGTGAGACTCGGCGAACGTGCACATGGGGTGTTGCTTGTGGTGGTAGTGCGATGGTGGCCAACTGAGACTAACCTTGTCGATGATGACGAGGGTTTCCGCTGGAAGCCGACCGTGCCTCTATCTCCCTCACTGTTGCCGATGCTGACATACGAGGACATACAGGCACGGTTCACATGCAGGTCGGCCAGACAAAGGTCACAGCCAGTGATAACACTGGCAATGGCAGAGGGTGGAATCGGTGACACTGACTGATTTGCATCGTCCAGGATGCCCCAAGACTCGAAGCGTGACCATCGAAGATGGCAACGGGTGTAGCAATGTGAATTGGTGGATCAAACCCAATCACCACTGGGTCGACAAACACACCAACCAAATAACACAACAGTGAGGGAGATAAGAATAAGAAAAAAATCACAGAGAGTGAGACGAAGAGGGAGATCGAGATGAGACGATGCGTGGTGGCCAGATGGGAGGCGGTGTGGCTTCACTCACTGCCACTCAATATGCCCCAAGTGAAGCCCAGCTGGAATGGTGAGGATGTGTCCGAGGCCAAACACACAGACGGACCGAGTGGCGCGAGGTAGCACACAGGCACACAGACAGACAGACGGAGGGACGCTGAGGGATCACATCTCCCACCAAGGCACAAAGCACACTCGCACTGCAGACTACCACTGCCAGACAGACAACAACAGCCGAGTGCCACACTCACACACACACAACACACACACTCGGCACTGGCGTTCCACTCCAACTTGCATACACACTCCATGAACGGCAGTAGCACTGAGAGTGTACAACATGATCGGTGGCTCTTTCTGTCACCCATTGTTGAATCACATGCCACCACCACTACCACACACGCCTCTACCTAGTAGTACTGCCTTAAGGTATCGCAATTAGGCAGAAAAAGGTGTGACTTTGTGTTAGATTCCTTATACTATCCGAAGTTTCTAGGGAAGCGATCAAATGTATCTTCAAAATTTTTTAAAAAACAACCTTGGAATGAATCATTCAGAGTTGAGCCAAGTTAAAGAGAACTAAATCCAGAAAGAATTTGAATCGAAAAAGCTTTAAATTGTGCAAATAAGCTACAACCTCTTTCTAGCTGATTCCAATGTGTAACCTTCTCAATCACCACCATTCTGCTCGTCACGTCCACTGGCGATGACCCGAGTGGCGCGTCCAGTGATGCGGCTCGCGCGCCCACACCGGCATCTGTGCCGCGCCAAACTAAACACTCGTAGACTAAAGATTAAATTTAATTTTTGTACGAGAGAGTCGGCGTTAAAGTTCTTGTAAAAAAACGGCGACAAAGCCGTCGAGGTCAAATTCGAGTTATCTTAATTCGAAAAGTTATGCACAAAATTCGAATTGAATCGGAATATAATTCTAAGCATAACACAGAAAGTTAGTTTCGAATTTGGTTAAGAATTCGAATCAAAACAGTAAAAGTTAAATTCGAATCAGTGATGAATTGGAATCACAACAACGAAAGTTAGATTCGAATCGGTTAAGTACAGTGGAAGTAGCGTAACTCTTACAGTACAAAAGGGTGACAGAAAACCAAAAATGACAGAACATAGAAGTAGGAGATGAAGAATCAAACCTTGAGTTTATAACTTAAATAAAATTACAATATAGTATATTTATAGTATACACTGTAAATACGGTCTGGTCGCATAGCCCGTTTGGCTGTTATATACCAAGTGAGAGTGAGAAAACAGGCTTGAGATAATCTTGAAACGGGCTAAGCTAATTTCATTACGTCTAATCTAAAAAATTTAAACTAGAATTTGAACCTATTTGTTCCACAATTTCTAACTCATCTTATTCATAACTAGGGCAAAATTTATTTGTTCTTTGATTCGAGTTTGAGAACGACAATTTTTCCAATTTTCACCTCCACTTCAGTTATAACTTATAAACTAACAAAAGTCCTGTGGTAAAAACTCCCCAAAGTGTAGAAAATCTCAACCTTTACTAGAATTTTTATAAAATTACACTCATATTTAATACAGGTAGTTAAATATACACTAAAAAATCAAATTGATGGTTCACTTACTAAAAAATGGAAAATGTTATTTGAATAAATGTAAAAATCATTTTTTTCAAAGAAAATGTTATGACATATATAATACAAAAAGATACAAAATACATATGTTTATATTATTATTTTATAAAAATCCGACATGGTGAGTCAGCATCAGCTTATTACTGGAGAATTTTAGCTAAAAATTAAAGAAAAAAGATGGGTAAGTTTTCAACAAACCAACAAAAAAATCCCCTTTGCGAGGTGAACTTTACTAGAAAAAAATATGTTATTGCTTTTTCTTCAGTTTTCCCCTCCCAAAAAGCAAAGATCACGAGTGCCAATTAACAAACATAAATGATTTTTTACCAAAAAAAAATATTTCTTAAAAAAATATTTTTTGATAACACTAAAAAAGTAAAATTTAAAGTTGAAATTCCTAACCCAACTAAAATACACAATTCTAGACTAACCATTTCTATATAGTTTTTTAGTTAATAGTTGAAAGTAAACAAATTGATTTTTGTTCAAGTAAATAACTAAGCCACAATCAATCTATTCTCATAGAAATAAAAGTAATTACACTTTGATATTTTTTCCAACTCAAGTTTAAATTTAATCACTTCTGTAGCATTGTGTGTACATAGTCATCATTTTTAATAAAGATCGAAAGCTTTCCCAATGCAACAATCGAAAGCTGCCAACTTCTTCCTTTCACCAACCAAACTGCGTGTGATTTCAATTTTGATTTCAAATTTCAACCCAAACTGGCAAGTGAGTTTAAAATAGGGTTAAATTTTAACCAGATTGTAGTCAATTTTAGTCTAAAATTAAAAATTCAACTTCTTTGTTCTAAAATTTAGCCTTCTATCGAACAAACCTGCTTATTCAAGTTAAAATTTAGCCCAACCGTTCTCTATGTGTTGCCTAACTTTTGATACAGTA
>DVQH01002320.1:0-10285 GCA_018231625.1 Papilio phestus | reverse complement strand
CTCTCTCTCTCTCTCTCTACTATTTCTTAATTAATTCATTGTTCTAAAATTGTATTTTTGTATTTTGCCATAGTGGCCCGTTTTTGTTTTTGTTTTGGTTTAATTTTGGATTTATAAAATCTATTAAACTTGCGTTGCTACGCCCCCCAAAGTGTTTGTTTATATCCGAGAACCGGATACGACAATCCGTAATTATCTTGTTTGGTAATTTTTATAGTAAAAATTTTTTTCCGACACATGAGTAATTAAAAAGGAAAGAAAAGCAAGGAAAATTTTCAAACCAGACCTTAATATATTTACTGTTTAATTTGACAGACCAAAAATTCACGTATCAATGGGTGGTTTTGCTGTTAATAAAGTGTTTACCGGAATTACGTACAACGCATTACCATTATTAAACTGTCAAGCAATCAAGTTTTGCGCCTTTTTAAGCAAAGAAATGTTTTTTTCGATGTTCATCTCATTCATATTTCGCGCCAGACAAAATACTTTATTCTGATTGGTTGATTTGACACTGAGCATGCGCCTTAGTAACTAGTTGGCGTTGACAAAGGCCTATTTTTGCTTACAAAACAACTCAACTAATAAAGAAGATCTACGGTTTGGTTTGAAAAGTGGTCAATTAAACTCAATTTTATTCATTGCATTATAACTAAATATATCATATGTTTTCTATACACCTACAAAAAGAATATGGGACAAAGATAATGTGATGATCATCGATGTTGTGACTGACTTGTTTTCGGAGTAAACGGTATCCAAAGTTGTATATACCACCTATTCTTTATGTTATTTTATTCATTTATTTTGTTTTTATCCTTTTTATATCATTGCGCCCTTAGAATATTCTTAGAATTAATTGCAATGACTTGTGGGAGTAAATAATAATAATAATAAAAGTTGCAAAACCATTAATCGGGAAGTATTACGCGAAGAAGATTTTTGAGTTACGTATTTGATCACTACAGAATTGAGCAAAGGGTCACGTCTCAAGAGACAGCTGCTGCGATCCAAACTGGATCGGTAGGTTAACATTTCAATTAGATGGGGCGACCAGACTGGACATGCCAGTTACTACAGCCAGAAGAGTAGTGCGTCTAGCTCACGTAGCATCAGTTCTTCAAGCACTCTACTGGCCACATCTAACTCATACACCCTCTTTTCTTTCAATATGAAATAATATAATAACCATTTTAAACATTAAAACACATATTTTTTTATTTGTTCAGAATAAAATGGAAAAAATAAATAATTGATAAATAAAATAATAATAATAATTTAGCTTGGCACGCATTTTTTGGAGAAGATATATAAATTATGACTGGTGTCAAGCTGTAGTGGTTGGAAAAAAATGTAATAGAAAAAATACATGCATGTATCAAACATACAAAATGCACAAGATTTTAAGCAATTATTATGAATGAAAAATAAAAAAAATCATTTTGAAAGAGAGCTCATGTTAGAATAGAATACGTATATTGAAGGACAATTTTAAGCAATCACAAAACAGTGAAAAACAGACGTAAAGTAATCGGCGGTTAACTGGACAAAATGATTGGCAGAGTTACAACACGGACTGGCAGACGGCAAATATGACGAGGTTTGAAAGTACTAACCTATCGGTAGTTAGGTTTGCTTGTTTATAATTGAATACTACAATAGAAAAATCCAAGGAAGTTAATCGGTTGAAGAACACCATTTGAAGTTAGTCAGGTATGTCAAGCTCGGTGCGAATAGAATGCTCGATCAGAATGGCGGACAATTCCATTAAAAATTCGTCAAAAATAATCAAGTTATAGATAAGCTCATTAAACTTATCAGTCATAGCTGCTTCTCGGGCCGATTCCTTTTGCTTGGAGTTTTGATTAATATAACTAATAATAATAAAAATAGATACAGGTTAATCAATCAAGTTCAAAAATACAAAGTCAATGTAAACATACCGTACTCCAGTGGGATTCACTTCAAGCATCTGACTTGTGTTTGAAGCAATCGATGCGTTGCTGTTGCGTCGTTGCAGTTTTGGCTGGTTGTTGGAACGGAAAAAGAAATTCTTCAGTTTTCCAAGACTCTTCAAGGGGTTACCTAAATACATTTGTTAAATATTGAGAATATATACAATCATAATTAGCAGACTTACCATCTTGTTCACGTGAAAGTGAACTGTTACTTGCTCGCAGATTGGGATTGGCGGTGAGCAGTTGACAATTGAGTTCGCCAATTGGCATTGATTGAAGATTAATTTTAGCCGTGTAAAACATTGATTCAAAGTTAGGTATCTCATCGCAACAGTTCTGGGCTTCGAGACTAAGTTTTTGCAAGAGATGAATCAAACAGGGCACTCCTTTAGCTCGTGGAAGTGTCTCATCGAAGAGAAGGGACAAGAGGAGTTTATGCGAAAAGTGACAGAGTCGTGTGATCAGACCGGTCAGATGAAGATTTGTGAGCACATCGTTTTCGAAAAACTTCTCCAGTCTCTCAAATAGGGTGGTGAGAAAAAGTCCAATTGGTGGCTCATCGGGTCCATTGAAATCCCCACTTCTACCTTGCAAACCAAACAGCGATTTATACTCAAAGTTGATCCTTTTGGAACGCTCATCATAGTAGCAGTTTTTCATTTTAAACCCATGCGACAGCTTAGCAAGCAACGAACTCTGTGAAATGATATCCTTCACATAGAGTTCATCATCATGCTGAGAATGAGCCTTTTCACTGGCACTGTTGTTGTTCAAGTTATTTTCCATAGTGCAGAAGATAATGTTCTCATCTTGAACCTCGTTCAACAAGTCACACGTCTCAAAGTAGGAATTTTTCCAAAGGTTAGTAGCACCGGCACATTGCTCGATACCAAGACGGGCATCGTTGAGATAGTCAAGATAGTTGCCAAAGTAAGTCGAGTGGCATCTACACGACAGCAGTGGATCAAGCACAGTCTTTGAGTCGGACTCGTCAAAACTGTGATCCATCGAATGTTGAGGACAAAGACTGCTCAGGTAGTAGGACAAACTGTTGGAGAAGAGTTTCTGTGCGGAAACCGCTAACCAGTTTCTCTGGTAGGCCACCTCGGAACTATTGTTACCGAACGCCGAGTCGTTTTCCACTACGCTCAGGTGTTTGCCTCGGAGCAGATATCTGTCACATTTAATTACATAGTAAAAATCATTTATAAAAATATATTTAGTTATCAATGAAAGATTTTTTACTATTAAATACACTATTCAGCTTAAATTCTACAATAAGAGTCATAAAATTTGACCTGAATATACCCGGAAAACTCAATCGGTTAGATTAGAATTGACCGTATCATACTTGCTATAGTATTTTCAATCCTATTATGTATATTGACTCACGAAATTGGCCTTTCGAAACGAGTGAAAATGCACGTTGGTGTGTTGTGAGAACCAAAACATTAAAAGGTGCTCTCAACACTCCGCATCACTTTACCATTACTCAAGCACATTTCACGCCAAACAAAGAGCTATAAAAAACATAAGAGCATTTGCACTTACCGAAATATCAACTCAAATAGTAGATCTTCACAGTTCAAATCGAGCAAAGTCTTGAAGAGGATGAGTGTGGTTAACGAGAGCTATAAAAAAGTGTGGGTAAAGCAATTTTAAAATATAATAATATAAAATAATCATTAGTAAGCGCGCTGATAGTAGTGTACATGCGTTGACAAGAGATAACACACTTCAATATTGTGCTTGGGGGGAGTTATTGATTTTTTTGGAATAAACGAGTTTGGAGTTAGAAAGAGAGAGAGAGAGAGAGAGAGAGAGAGAGAGAGAGAGAGAGAGAGATACGCGTACATGAACAAGCTTTATTGAAAATTTGCTGTCATTAAGGGTTAATGGAAATGCTGCATCATATTTTCCGAGCCCTTATCTCTAGTTTGTAAGATGTGCATTTTAATATTATACAAATCTTCTCACCCTTTCTCTTTCTCTCTCTTACTCACTCTCTTTTCTCTCTCATTCACTCTCTCTCTTTATCTCTTTTCTCTCTCTTTCTTATTCTCCCTTTTTCTTTCCGCAAGAACTATCTCTCACACGAGAATACTACCTTTGACTTTGCGGCGATGCGCGAGATGAGAGTGTCGGTGATGTACTTGTGATCGTGCACTTCAAAGCACATAAACTCGAGAAAAATGCGTATCAAGTTGGGTTCGCTGATCGATCGAATAAACAGATCCAGGTAAGCAGTAGTCGTCACTATCTCATCCAAAGTGTTCTGATGAATTCCGCAAAGAAAAAACCCATTATCAATATTGGTGTTTAAAAATGCATAAACAACTAGGTTATAGTTATATATTAGCTAAATTAATAATACTCAAGTTAATTAGCAATAATACATGCATTAGAGATAAGAATACTTGAAAATAAGTCATTTCATGCAATATCAGGTAAAATCGATTTTAAATAATAAAATAAAATAAGATAAAAGAGGCACCCGTAAAAAGAGGACACATGCAGAAAGTGGGCAATCGATCCAAATTGGAAGGAAGAATTTGAAAAAAAGCAATACAAACCGAATAGTTAGATATTGTCTCCAAGTCGACAATCGATACGTTGGCCACGTCCTTCAAGGTGTGCAAGTGGTGGTGAGAGCGAAAGGAGACAGGAACAATGAGAGAGAGCGAAAGTGAGTAAAAAAGAATGATACACGTTTAACCAATGCCCACTTGGTCTTCACGTCAATATCGATTACAACACATTTGTGCTATTGTTCTATATGGACTTCAACTCGTTCGCCATCGATCGATTGACTTTATTGAATCAATCAATTTTCTATCATCACCCATATGTTTCTTTAACAATTTTATAATATAATGCTAAACGCAAAACTTTGCATTGAATCCTAAATTGAATTGGCGTTGAGGTCAACATACCTGATGCAAAGCAGGCCCAATGACGGAGATGAGAAAGCCATTGTAGATGTACTTAAGAAGTTGCAGCTGAATGATGGGGTGTGAGATCTGCACTACTGCGTTGCAAAAGTCAAGACATTTAAGGAAGAGTTCAATTTCCTGGGAATTGTGCAGGATGTCATCTTTGAACTGGAATTGCTCCGCTGACATGGAGTGTCCGATAAGAACGCGAGGAAGTGAGCAGAAGTGAGCACTGAGTCCGGTAGCGAGCACGGGACAGAAGTCGGTCTTTTTGGCCACGTAGTGCGCCAATCGCTCATCAAATCGAGTTAGTGACATACATAGTAAAAGAGCATCCCGTGCTTGTTGCCCGATGGCACCGTCTCGGTGCACGAACTGGATCAGCAGCAGCAATACTGGAAAGTTAAACTTGACCACTTCTGCGGATTTATCAAAAGGGAGTGAGTCGCGCGAGGTGAGTGATGTTGGACTAGAGTGGGTGTCACTGCCTTCACTTGCTTCCGAGCCGCCACTCTCGTCGGTGGTGTGCACGAGAAAGGCATCAAGCAAACGAGGGTTCTGGCTGATGGCCACGCACAGTGTGTTGAGCAGTAGTACCAGACGTTTTTCGATCTCCACACAGTTCACCATCGACAGGTTCGACAGAAGAAACGTGGATAGCGCATCGAACAGACGAATGAGTGGCTTCAAAAATGGCTGCTGATAGAGAACTACCTCAGCTTGACACGGCTGACTAACAAGAAGCTCGTAAAGTTTGAGCTGCTCAAGGTACATTGCGTACTTCCACTCGCCAGACATTTCCGACCATTGAAAAATTTTCTCCAAAATTGACTCCACAAAAAGAAAGTCAAGCAAAGGACTGAGTGACAGAGACATGCCAGAGTCAATCTGGCATCCAGACTCGCCGGGTTTTGCTTCACTTGTAGTCAAACTATGCATAGTACGTGAGTCGTTTGTATTTTCTTCTACTAATAATGAGATCATTTGCTCCAAATGGTTAACAATACTTGACAGATCGTCCATCGTAATGTCGTTTAAAATTTTGAATTCCATGATGGACCATGCTTGAACCCAATGCATTCGGAATGAGTCCAGAATAGCGCTGCGAAGAGACTCTGTGTCCTGCAAGGAAGAGTAGCGACTCGAGTAGTCTTCGGTAGACAGTGAAAGCGCAGAGAGCGCTGACTGAGACGGTTCGGGTGCCATGGTCGACTTGAGCATCGACTCGGGCTCCGATTGACTGTGAGGCACGTTGGTGTTCATCGAACAAGGCGACTGTGGCTAACTGCGTACAATAGGCGAATGTGTTTGTAGACAATTGAGAACACATCGAGATGGCTGGGCGGAATGGAGAGTTCTAGAGTAGGGCGAGTGTAATACCCATCATAAAATTTGCTGCCGGTAAGAATAGTACGGGATGGCAACGGTGCATCTGCAAAACAACAATAGCACATCGAGGTGACACTCAGGTAAGGTATCAATCATGCCACCCGCGTCAGATAGTGGTGGTGATAACAACTGCTAGTGTGATGTTCTCTCTGCAAGACGCCATGACAATGCTTTGTAGAGTGAGATAACCAAAACCATAACCAAAGCGGGTGAGGCCAATAAATCACCACCAAGCAGGTTGTGAGGCCAAGTACCGCGAGAATGCTGCCATTACTCGACTCCCACCGCCGCTAATGAATGAATAGCACTAGCCATTGGACGTCGGCTGTGTCGTGAATTACACTAGGTTGATGGTCGTAAAACTTTCAGCTTAAATACAAACAAACCGACTGAAAGGGAGAAGACAATCGATAACGGTAACAGTAGACTAACAAGACAAATCGAGTCGTGTATGGCCACCATTGTACATAATTCAAATTTGAGAAAATAAGAACAGGTGTAGTCTATGCAGTGCTTCACTCAATCATGCAAAACATTAATCACGCATATCTGACATGCTGACTCTAACAGTGCATATGTTAGTTAATTAAATTAAAGCAATTAAATTGTTTGTAGACCATTAATTTTTTTGATAAATAATTTTAAATTATGGGAACCATTATTTATATCAATATAAATTCTGAAATGTCAAATGCACTAACGGCAATAGAATGTAAATCGTTGTTTATTGCCAATTGTTGAAAGGAAATGCACTACAAGCAAGAAGATTTCACTAAAAAGGAACTATGCCAATTGACACCAAATAGTCGAGTGAAATTGTATAGGCGCTAAGCGTTGCTAGGCGCATTCACGACAATACTCGGGTAACAGTGACTAGTGGCTTAAATCTCGCTTGAAATAGAGCACTGTGGATGACGCAGTTAGATGGTAGCATGAAGTGAGGGTCCAATCGATCACCAGTTGAACAAAAGGTAATGTTGCAGTATCACGAGAGAGTGACGAGGACGAGTCACTACCGCCTACGTCGCGACTCACTTCAATCATGACTCGTCACTGCACACTGGCCACTCATCGAGTCACTTGGACTGCCAAGCACAAATTAGTCGCGCGCCCGACGCCATCAAACCGATTAGCAGTGGTGTCGAGGCGACTGTTGCGCACTTTAACGCCTTAATCCGATTGGTGGATCATCGAAACAAGCGATGCGTTGGTGAACAGGAACTATCACACACTATCTCGATTGAGAGATTAATTACTAGTAAGCGGTCAAGCTTTGCCAGGACACCAGTGACAACGTGTTGTGGCCACTGGCACACGCGGTACTGATAAATTAACCTCGACGTCTCCATTTACCGATGGCACTGACAGTGACGGCTTCAATCGAAATGTCAATAGCAGTGAGTGAGTGCGATCGTGCGCCACCTAATTGTCGCACGCGCGAGGCCTACTCGCTAATGCAACTTTCATTAGCAATGACATTAGTGACGCGCTGCACTTGACTCATTTTTGGATGGCGCCAGCTAACATGCAGCATGTGATCCATTTGAGATGTACAATGAGTTTGCGAGTATGTGTGATTTGATTTACCTGAAATCATGAAGCAGGTGGCATGCTAAGTTTGAAATAAGGCACTATGCTTGGCTCGCCACTTGGTACACTGACCACTAGCTAAGTTGTTGATAATGACGCACACTAGTGCAATGGCTTCGATTGCTGCATAACAGAATGACGAAATGAACAATTCTGCCGTGATGACGCACTTGAAGAGAACTATTACACAGCAATCAACACTATTGCATTCCAAATGATGCTTGATGTTGAGGTGAAGAAAGGTGACTTGATTTATGCAATTGATGTCTTGATCAAGTTAATTCCGAAATTCTTGTTATTGATATTATTGTAAAACACGATTGTTAAGCCACGATTACATGATACACAATGTCAATATGCCAAAATTGATTTGCAAAAAGAATGAATCACATGAGTTTCAATAGTATTGATGGCATAAGACGATGAAAAGCTGAGTGTCACAGTGAACAAGGCGCGAGCATCACCGGGAGCCCGATGACCGATTGTGATTAGTAGGAAGATGGAAATCGCAGTGCTGGGTTGCGGGCAGCATTCGAGCACCACAGTGAGACTCACCCGACGAGCTGAATTGTGTGTGTGTGTGTGTGTATGAAAAGTGCCGAGCCACAAGACGTCCAGCACGACGACTGCCTGGAAAGACGCCTGTGGGGCAAGTATGCCTGACGGACTCGTTGGCGTACTGAAGTTGTTTGTGCTCAATGCACTCGGTGTGCTGCGGGTTTTGCCTCCCTCCCCGCAGTTTGCGCGGGTTTCAAGTCTCCCTCAAAGTGAACTGTCCGCTCGCGCCACTCGACAGTGAATGCATTGAAGCAAGCTGCGGGCGCGTGAAGAAGAGACAGACGGCGCAGCAGTGAGTGCCTATGAGTGCCACTGCGGTACTGCCGAGTCTTGCCTGCCGACCGCCACGAGCTTACCGAACGCTCACCACTTCTGTACGCGATGGAAGCGTGAGAGCAACACACCAAGCGGCTTGGATCGATTCAAATCAGAGGTTTCGCTGTCGATGGTGCATTGGTCGCGCGAGCGATGATGCACGGAACGATGATGATGGTGATGATGATGATGATGGTTATGCCTTGAGAACGACAGCAGCTCAAATCAATTGTTACCTTGCTGCATGGCTGATTGATCACACTTAGCAAACGGTCGTGTCACTGTGGAAATTGTGGTGGGGAGGAGGGGAGGTGACTCTCTGCGGTGGTGGAATGAATCGTACGGATGGCGTTGTACTCGTGCCAAGTGACTAATTGGCACCAGAGATGCTTACACACGCGATACCAATGCATGTGAGCACTTGGTCGGGCGTGATGCGTCGCCCTAAGGCCCGATGCTGCGTTGCACTTACCCGGATGCGCGGGCGCAATGAGCCAGTCCGGGCGCCGTGTATGTTTGTATTTGTATGTGTGTGTGTGTGAGAGAGAGAGAGAGAGTGCAAGCCATTCGCTACGCGGTCACTTCACTGATCGTCTCACTTGGCCAATCAATCACCCCAAACTAAACTGATGTCAATTGTTGGTCGTGTAGACTTAACCAAACAAAATTCCCACAAACATATACACATTCGCATTAATCCCACTCATCCAAGTAATTTTATTTCATTTAAAAATCAACACACACACAGACACCAAAAAGTATAATTTTAATATTTATAAAATGATCAATCATAATCAATTTAAACAATTTAAGGAGATTTAAATCATGTATATTTATTCACAATGCATCAAAGACAAATCTGCCGACAACAAAAGTGGCCTTCTCAATTATGGTATTTCAACAGAAATTTTTGTTTAAACATCATGTGTCAGAACGTAACACTCTTAACAATAACGCTATTGAGAGTGGGAAAACGGTAAAACAATGTTACTCAAACTCACACGCAAACGTGGAGTTTGTTTTGAATACATCAAACGCAAATTATAGTTGGAATTAGGAAAGGAAGAGGATAAAGAGGACAATTGCAAAGATTGTTGCAAAATCAAACATTCCGTCTCAATTATTAAATTAACTGCATTGTTCTAATTTTTATTAGCAGGGCAATAGGCAGCTTTGCTGTAAAAGCCCTGCTATTAATCTCATGTTTCTGTCCGTCCGTCCGTCCGTCTGTCTGTCCTCACAAAAATTCTAGTATACTTCCCGGGCACCAAAAAAGCTGAAACTTTACAAAAATAATTCTTTTGAGGAAAGAATAATTGGATGAGACTTTGGTGTTCCATGCTCCAAAGGGGCCCGAGAATTGGGACATTGAAACTCAAGCAAGCCTGACAACCTACGTCGCACTTTTCTCGCCCTGCTCATAGGCGAGAGCTCAGCTCTCCCTTCTTATTCTGAGTAGATCCAGTAGGATAAATCACATCGTTGCGGATGGCACTTGTAGGCATAGATTGGTCATTCTTGCTTTCGGACAGCATCACTTTG
>DVQH01002319.1:0-10285 GCA_018231625.1 Papilio phestus | reverse complement strand
TTCGGTGATCGGACGAGAACCGGTGTGCTCAGCATGATATGGTCCTAAGCTGAAACTTAAAGCAATGAAGTCTACCTTTATTAGTGAGTGGGCGATAGAGAAAAGGGGGAGAGAGAGAGAGAGAGAGAGAAAGAGATAAACACTCTAAAAGACACTACCAAAGGTTAGAATAAATAATCTATCATCGTTAACAGCCATAACACTCCCACAAGTGAACCTATGTCATATCACAAAACTAGACCTCACTTTTAACTAGATGATGACAAAAATTGATGCGATAATAATAATCATCATCATCTTGATGATTCTTGTTGCCTTATTTTTCCTTCTTGTTGAGAATTCTGTAAGTTCTTGATGACTTGATGATGAATTGAAGATGTGTGTGTATGTGTGTAATCTCACTAAAAATAGAATTCATACCGTAATTTTACCTTTACTAGAATCATTATTACTCCAAAAGTAGAAGAAAAAGAAGAAATGGTACGGCTCATTAGCTTGCAAAAATATATGAGGGTTGAGGGGTGGGTGTGTGATGTGGACCGAGTAACGAGAATTGAAAGACTACCTAGGTGTTTATGACCATCGAGAGAGAAGAAGAGAAAGAGAGAGAGAGAAAAGAGGCAACGAAGCGGAAAACAGAATTTTACACTGGACAATTGGACTTCTCCATTTCTCTCTCCCTCTCTCTTACCTCTTGTAATTTGTTTCTTGTTCTTCTCTAATGATTTTCATATTTACTCTTTCACTTTACTCACCTACCTCATACTTCTCTCTCTCTCTCTCTCTCTCTCTCTTTCTCCCAGTGATAACCGTAAAACCTAATCGGTAAGACTAGACAATCAACAATGAGCATCTAAAGTAAGAGAAGTCTCACGCAAAAAAGTAGTCGACCTTTGACATTGGCACTGAGCCAAGCCTCTTTCCTCATCATTTCAAGAATCTATATATCTACTAAGCATCAGTACATCAACGATTCTAATGAATAAGACAATGACAATCTCCTACTTGCATGTCAGGTTGAATCACAAAAAGTTGCAAAACAGTTACCATCAGAGACGTGTTCTCATAGACCAGGAAACCAGGAAAAAGTATAGTAATAATAATAATAATAATAATAATAGTATGAAATAAATCTAATTAAATCAAAGCGCACACTGCCTGTCTCAGACTAATATGTGAACGCAGAAGTAGCAGTTGTCGTAATATATTAATCTAATATGTGCATAGATCTTTTGTTTTTTGTTATTTTTTATTCAAGAGAGAGAGAGAGAGAGAGAGAGAGAGAAAGGGAGAAAGGGAGAAAGGGAGAGTTGGAGATATACACACGCGTGTGGCCATTTACATTGGCCACTGGGCAGAGCGTGTGTTTGGGTTTAATTTGCTTATGCAATTGCGCGATTCGTTCCCACAATCTCTCAGTGTTACTCTCTCTTTCTCTCTCACTTTCACTTGATTTCTACACCGATTCGTAGAGTTTGCGGACACGAGCCAGCAGCTCCTTGGAAGCATAATGATCCGGGTAGAGTTGCAGTGACTTGAGCACGTACTCGTGGCTCAGGTCAAAGTTGCCCGAGTTCTCCGATAGCAAAGCAAGGTTGTAGTGTGGCTCGTAGCTGGTAGTGGGGATGGTGTTGTTGTTGGTCAGCAAAACAAAGGAAGAAAATAATTGTCACATTGTAGCATTGGTAGTGGGCCGTGAAGGGAGACTTACAGATAAGGTCCCGACGCGGCTGCTGACTGGTAGTACGACTTGGCTTGCTGCACATTCACCGTGGTGGCTGACTGAGCTCGCTCCTGGCCACCTTTGGTCACCTCGAGCACACCCAGGTTGTTGTACGCCTCGGCGTGGTCATTGTTGGACGAGATAGCCAGCCGGAAGCAGTAGAGCGCCAACTGTCGGTCGCCGGAACCGAGTGCCACGTGGCCCACGTTGTACCAGATGTCCGCAATCATCTCGTCGGTCTCCGCGAAGAGTAGAGCACGCTCGAAGCACGTGACCACCATGTCAAACTGTTGCGCGTAGAAACAGCAGAGTGCGATGTTGTTGTAGATCTCCGCCTTGAAGATGCCCATCTGGAGAAGTCGACGGTAATAGCGGAGTGCAATCTCGGGTTGGTCCGAGTAGAACTCATTCATGGCAATCGAGGCGATGGCCTCTGTGTCTACTGCGTCGTAGGACAAGATTGAGCGGTACAGTGTGATCGATTCGTCCATCTCGCTCATGGTCTCGTGGATGCGAGCCGCGTAACGTAGCAGCAAGGTTTCGTTAGGATGCAATTCGAGTCCTTGTTTGTAGATGTCGAGCGCGGCAAGTGGCTGGTCGAGTCGAATGTACACCTTACCGAGCCATACGTAGATATCTACGGAGACATCGACATGCTTCAACGCTTCACGAAAGCTCGTCTCACAGTCGCGCAGCAATGCTAACTTGTAATAACACTTGCCCATTTGAGCCTAGTAATACCAAACTTTGCATTAATTGACAAAGTTAAATTTGATTCGATTGTAAAACAAAAATACCTTCCACCACCAATCTTTTCGGTTGTTCACCTCATTAGCCTTGGTTGCAAGATTGAGTGCTACCCGAAAGTTGCACTGATTATGAAAGATGTACTCAAAAAGCGACTTGGCAATGGTGTGATTACGTGCATACTTGTCCACATTGAGTCGTTCCACGTTGAGAAAAGCACCGCCGGACTCGTGGAGTGCCAGCATGGAAGCAGTGCCAAGTCGGGCCATGCGACCCGAAGCCGAGGTCATGGGACGCGCTGAGTAACCGGTGCGCGGTGCGCTTAGTGCACTTTCAATCGAGGAGTGTTGCTGGTTGGTGCCGGGACGAATCATACCACTAAGGGGTCGGCCACTCTGTGTTACTGGTCGAAGTGCCTGACTAGTGGATTGTCTCGCCAGACTGGTAGCAGCCGTGCGAAGAGTGGTTCCGGGACGAGCCGTCTCCGCAATTCGATTGTCATCCATCAAGGTTTCCGCGATACCTTCCTCATCTGCCTCCAAGTCATCCACGTAGGTTTGCTCGGTCAGACATCGTAGCTTGAGACACCAGAACAACTGAAAAACATCAAACACGCACACAGAATATATTTTAAAAAACTCAAAGCCAAACCAGACAAGTTACCTGGTTTTGTGGATCACGCTCGATTTGATCATTGCAAATCTCGATACACTGTTCGTGTCGACGTCGACGATACAACGATAGTGCATAGTGCAATGGATCCATCTTTTTACCATGGGTAGATTAATTTTGTTCACACTGGATCAAGAATAACAACTTCAAAAGTCAAAATTGTGCCCAAATAAACAACTTCATGGTTGCCATAGTAGCTTTGCCGGCAAAATCAGTGTTATCCAAATTCAGCTAATTCAATAACTAACAGTGCGCCATCTAGCGTGCAAAATTATAGACATGGTAAGAAAGTTAAAGTTTAACATTTTTGTATTTCAAAAAATAAGATAAATAGTTTAATGGTGTTTTCATTTACATGTTAATCTTTTAAAAATTATTGACTTTGGTAATCGATAATTGAAAAAATGTATATATTGTTTACTATAATTAGTTTAACGAGTCTACTAACAATTGTTTTCAATTGTATGTTAAAATTCACTTCTCTACATTCGTCCCAAGAGTACTAAGAATGAATCACCAAGAAACTCTTGAGACGCGTTATCCGGTAGAAAAGTACAGTCTAGGGGCGTCACTACTTGCCTGGGGTCACTTTGATCTCACTCTAGTGACTGGTGATCAGCAGAACATCTTGGCCCACCGAGTAGTGCTTGTGGCAGCTTCATCCGTCTTTCGAGACATGTTGGCACACAAAACCAAAGATTGTGAAACTACGGAGAGTTTTGTTCTCAATCTTGATATCGATTTTGAAACTATGAATCTTTTGATTCGTTTTCTCTACAAAGATACTCTCGATTTCAAAATGGTTTCCATCGAATTGCTGGAAAATTTACTATCAGCCTCTTATCAGGTAAAATCTCCTATATATTAATGAATAATATGCTCGTGGTTTTCTATGTTTTGTCATTTTTTTTGATATTGTGCCACCTACGTTGTTGTACTGTGAGAGTTACGCTACTTCTACCGTGCTTAACCGATTCGAATCCAACTTTCGTTGTTGTGATTCGAATTCGTTACCGATTCGAATCTAACTTTCACTGTTGTGATTCGAATCGGTTAAGAATTCGAATCTAACTTTCTGTGCTATGATTCGAATTATATTTCGATTCGGTTCAAATTTTGTGTATAAATCTTCGAATTCTCCGTCAATTTGATTCGGAATTCGAATTTTTTTACATAACCCTTCGAATTAACTCGAGTTTGACCTCGGCGGCTCTGCCGCAGTTTTTTTTATTTCTTTTTCTCTCTCACTCTAACTTTCGTTTTTTTATTTATTTTTAATCTGTAACCCAACTATTCACTGTTGTCTGTTTTTGACAGTACAAAATCAACTCGCTCTACCAGTTGTGCATCCGTCAGTTAGCGATGAATGTTAATCCCTCGAATGTAAAAAGTGTCTTAGAGCTTGCCGAACGATATGATTTAGACAATCTGTACAAGGACGCACTGGAGGTAATCAAGAATGATCCCATGGAGGTGATGTCCTCCGCCGACTGGATCACCTGTGAGGTGATCAAGAGAGCTCTTCAGGAGATTCGAGACTGGCAAACACGTAGTTTAAGTGATACAGATAGCGATTTGGAAAGTGACACTGTAGATCAGAGTGAATCACCCTCTACGGTGAAGTCACGACAAATAATGCACAAAGCTCTCAAGGCTAGTCAAGACTCGCAGTCTACCTCGAACCACGAAGAAAGCGGAAGTGGTGATGACCTTGAAAGTGAGTCAACTTCTTCGTTCAAAAAACTCAAAACCTAACTAAATAAATATACCGTACTATATAAATGTACAAACATACCATAAATTAATAAAATCACATGGCACCGTGGCACTCAAGTGCCATCTTCGAATATTTGATAATGACAAAGACACTTCTTAAAATCAAGATTATGAGATACGATCAGCTAAGTCATATAATCCATATAATGGGAATCGGAGCTGTAGTAAAATCTTTGACGAGTTTATCACGGATTTGATTTGCACTCCACTAGGCTCGAGCATATTTTTCTTGTAATGTAGAAACAGTTAATTTTTCTTGGAATCGAGAAAGCTGATTTATGATGCTAGGAACTTTTGTAGAGCAATCAAATTCGTTCTTTTGCGTGCGATTCCACTTTTTTGTTTCCAACTGTTTGAGACTTTGCAAAAAAACGGCGGGCTTTTTGAGTTAATCCTTCGCTGTAAGCCAACCTTTTAGCAGATAGTTCAGTGATTAAGCGTGAAACACGTTTACTCATTGAGGTAAGTTTCAAAGAAGAGTCTAAACTCGAGTCGAGTCGACTAATTATGGTTTGATAAACATTTATTTCGTTGCTTAGCAATTGAATTTCTCGATCATCGCCGACAGCACATTCAATAAAAGCCAATCCTTTATTTCCAACTGTAGTATCCTCGTTGAAGAGATCAAATTCAATTTGCTTTACAGCATCATTGTGTTCTATATGATTATTTTGAGATTTTACCGTCTTGATTCACTCGTTCAACCGAACCTTGCGATTGAAAATGGCGAGGTCCACATTGAGAATGGCAAATGGGAAGTTCAGGCCACAGACACTTGAGTTGATCAACGAGATACTTATTGTTAAACTCTCTACCCTTGTTAGACTGTAACAGTACCGGAGCACCAAAGAGAGTGAAAATTGCAATAAGTAATTAATGCCACAGCCACTGCGGTTTTAGTCTTGAGTCCCCGTAAAACAACAAACTTGGTCAGGTGATCTTGGTAAAGTATTATCCAGCAATAATCTTCGTCCGGAAATGCTTGAATATCAATCAAATCCACCTGACACCTTGAGAAGATACCCATCTAAAATCATAGGTTTCGAAACGTGTGATGGTGAGAGTGAGAGTTGTGGTGGTTATGCAACACATGTGTTGTGGAAGTGTGAAAAACTTGTATTAACAACGTTGTGCATCGTGTATGTTGAAATAGCCTTCTAGTCTTAAATAAAATAATTAAATAAAATAAAAATTTGATTTTGCAAATTTACTGAAATGGGTTAGTAATTTTTCAAAAACCTTAGTAATTTTGAGAAAAAAGACAAAAAAAGAAAATTTTTTAGATTCATTAGTAATTTTATAAAATTACTGGATTTTATAAATTCACGCTAACTTAACAACAATCACATCATTTGTGTGTATGTGCTTGATCGAGACCTAGCATGCACGCCCTCTAGCGTTGATGAGTGAGAGGTCAATCAATGACAATGGGATCAATGTGACAGGTCTAGTTTGTTTGGGTGTATAAAAAGACAAGGCTTACTAGGCCACTCGTCTTCACTCTCGCCTATCTCTGTCTAGCGTCTACATCTTTTTTTCTTGTGATTATCATCTCTCATCTTTGTTTGATATTCATCTCTAAATGTTCCCTTTTGAGTCTCATCTCATTTCAACCAACGGTTATTTCAACAACTTGTCAACTCATTTTCATTCCAATTCTTCAATGCTAAAGCTAAGTTTTGTTTGTTGTTTTTTGTCCAAAATTCTTTAGTTTTAGATAAGGTTTTATCTTTATTTTATTTTTTTATTCCATGTTCTCTCTCTCTCTCTCTCTCTCTATCTTAATCTCTCCTTTGCATTTCTCGTCCTCCTTCTCTTACTCTTTCTCTCTCTCTCTCTATATGTTCTACACTTTCATAATTGGTATAAATGGCACGAATGCACAATTGATGACTTATACAAGTGCACAGTTGCGACAGATTCTGTAAAATATATATGACATGTAAACAGGTGACATGAGATAGATCTGTTATTACTTTTATATATTATGCTCCCAAATGTCGATAGCGAATATGTGAAAATACCCATTGGTGTCCAAGCCACAATTTGATTAACTACTATATATAACATATACAAACAAACCAAGTTACAAAGGGGATACGATGGGCCCTAGTGGAACCGGAGTAGCTTGATTTTGTTTGCTGTGCGAATCAGTTCTGTTCTTATTCATTGTGCCCAATCTATCAGATTATATGGGAAAGCAGCCATCCCAAAAGCTTGAGATATGTAAAAGGTGTTCTTAGAGCACACAGAGACACCTGGTCACGTGATGGTCGTGATCCAATAATTAAGAGACTCGAATGGCAGACGAGCTCTCCTAATGCTCTATGCAAATGAATATGATATGATATGATATGAATGGCACCGTAAGTGGGAACAGACTGACAAGCACAGAGAGTGGCTGTGGGTTACACATTGCAAGTTACCCAGTATGAGCTTCCGCCCAAGCTCAATCTCAATGTCACCTGTGTGAATCTCAAGTTGACACTAGTCGTCGAGTGTCATCTGCAGAGTGAGTGAATCATCTGTCGTGACGTGTGAGGTGTGCATTATACAGAATATAAGTCCAAAATGAGCTAAGAAATGCGATGTCCTCAATTTTACTCTGGACCTTTGTTGGGCATGATCCAACAGATGTGATTTTTATTGATTCTAATGGAATGCCATTCTAAAGTTTTTTCTCTATCCCCCCTCTCTCTCTCTCTCTCTCTCTCTCTTTCCGTCAGTCCTGTCTTTTAATATGTTCATCTCTTCAATCTTCGCTCATCAACTCATCTCAGCTCAACTCAACTCATTCAGCTCTGTCATCAAATTTTTTTACTATCTGGTCAGTTTTCTTTAAATTTTAAATGACTTTTTTTATAGATCATTTGGTCCATGAATAAAAACAAGCTCAGTTTGGTCTGGATAATGAAAGTCAAGAGAGTTATGTGTAAAGAAGTGTGCAAAGGAGTTAAGTTTGTGTTACCTGTGGCCCAACTTAGTTGCGATTAGTGGATTATCCTGGATGATCAAAGTCACTAGAGAATGAATGAAGCTCTGTCTACACTGTCCTAAAGAAATTGGAATCAAGTGAAATCGCTACAAATGTATCGTGCTCTATGGACCATGGTTCAACTTGGTAGCGGTAAGTGAGTGAGCAAGTGTGAGAATGAGTGGAAGAGAGGAGAGGAGTTGAGAGTGATGCCACAACAGTTCCCAGTGTCCTTTTAAAAGATGTGCCATGAGTCTATTCACGTATAACGTTATTTAGCTCTTCATAACTCTGTTGTTTTTTGTTTGGAAATACATACATAATTACATATTTTCGTTCTCAATCTGCTCCATGTTTTGCAAAGCATTTTTAATACATTTTGTTCTGAATTTAGCTTCGAATCAATTTTCAAATATATTAATATTTTTCATATAATTAAATGTTTTTTAAATTCTTTTTTCAAAATCATTTTTCTAGCTTTTAAAAACAACTTTTTTGCTTAATTCCGAAGGCGAACCCCTTGTCGACTTCAGGCAAGTTTTTTATTTAGCTTTGTTTTAGTTAGAATAGCGCTTGAAAGGGAGCAAAAAAGTGCATTTGAGTGAGCAAGTGTGAGAATGAGTGGAAGGGAGGAGAGGAGTTCGGAGTGATGCCACAACAGTTTCAAGTGTCCTTTTAAAAGGTGTGCTTCGGTGCACCTGGGCTTACGCTTAATTGCTGACCGTAGTCTAGGGGACCTGGCTGTTTGTTCCACACTCCACTTCTACTCGCTCTCTTCTTTTTTATTTAACTTATTTAACTTTTTTATCGAGTTATGGATAGAGTTTGAAAGGGAGCGAGAAAGTGCATTTGAGTGAGCAAGTGTGAGAATGAGTTGAAGGGAGGAGAGGAGTTAAGAGTGATGCCACAACAGTTCACAGTGGTCCTTTAAAGGGTTTTCGGGCAACCGGACTCCCGGGCTTTCGCTTAATTACTGACCGTAGTCTAAGGGACCTGGCTGTTTGTTCCACACCACTTCTACTCGCTCTCTTCTTTTTTATTTAACTTATTTAACTTTTTTATCGAGTTATGGATAGAGTTTGAAAGAGAGCGAGAAAGTGCATTTGAGTGAGCAAGTGTGAGTATGAATGGAAGAGAGGAGAGGAGTTGAGAGTGATGCCACAACAGTTCCCAGTGTTCTTTTAAAAGATGTGCTTCGGTGCATCTGGGCTTTCGCTTAATTGCTGACCGTAGTCTCGAGGACCTGGCTGTTTGTCCCATACTCTCCACTTTTACTCGCGCTCTTCTTTTTATTTATGTAGGAGTATCCGACCTTTCCCAGGAACTTTCCCTAACACTAATATTGAGTGTTGAGATGAGATGAAATGAGTCAGAAGTGACTATGATCTTTGTATGCGATAAGCTTTATTCAAACTATGAGTTTGCAATGATTGGCTTTAAGCTTTATAAGGTTGCGCTTAGCTGGAAAAAAGGAACTCTTTTCCATGCAAGCGTTACTACGTAAATAAGCGTTGTGTAAGTTGCTCCTCGGCCGCTTGCCTTGTGCAGCACGGACCCGATCCACTAGGGATGGAATCCTAAGGCAAATGAGCTAGATTGATGCCTATTCCATCCCACCCAAAACGGGTCTATTCTCTATACTGAAGCTGTTCTCTGCTTACTCTATGGGCTCCCTTCTATATCTGGATAATCTGACTCGGACCGAGTTAAGTAAACTTCTCTGTTGTATCCTGATCTAGATTAAGATTAGTTTATTTCCCTGGAAATTCCCGAAACTCCGACATTTATTTCTTTTATATAGTTAGAAGTAGAGAATGAGTGTGAGTGAGAAAGTGCATTTTTAGATGTTGACTGATTAATATAAACCCATTCCTTCTAGCGTGACTTTAACCCTGATTCGATTTATTTGGGTGAATCGAATTGGATTTTTGTTTACTTTTTCTCTTTAGGCCTCACAAACTCAGTCTCCTAAGTTGATTCATTCGACTCCTCTGGTCCGATTCCATCCAGGTTTTGTTCTATGGTCTGTGGTATGTTTCATAGGTGTGCTTGGGTTGCTGGGGTGAGAGGGAGTGAGAAAGGAGAGAAATAGGAGAGAGTAGAGTGGTGTGATAGTGAGCGAGAAAGTTGGGGATGGCGAGAGTGAGTGAGGGAGAAGAGAAAGGCGGAGAGAAAGAGATTTTGCCTGTGACTAACCCTGATTTGATTCTCTGAATTTGTGGAGAATCGGATTAGATTTGTTTGTTTACTTTCTATCTCTAGATACATTGGTTTTACTGGATTTCTATGGCTGGGCAAATTGGTTTAGTTGAGGACTGGACGATTCTCATCGCCTTTATGTTTCAATTTTGCTTTATGTATACTTTATTTATTTTATTATATAACTTTAAATT
>DVQH01002318.1:0-10286 GCA_018231625.1 Papilio phestus | reverse complement strand
AAATATTTAACATATGATTAAAACATTTTTTAGAAATCCCAACAAAATATACATAATGTGCTAATTACACTAAACACAAACATACAAAAATTAATAAACAGATAAAAAGAATAACAATATAATAAAGTAGAAAATACAACAGTAAGGTAAAATAAAAAGGCTAGGCTAATAAAGTTTAGAAAACAATAGTTAAAACGATTAAAATGAGTAGGCCGCAGTATAATTTGGTGCAAGGATATCCTGACAGGGGATTTCATTAGATGCAGCTTAACCACGACGAGTAAACATCGGGGACAAAGTCCACGATATTTTCTTAACATTTTTTCCGTGTAGGCGCTTTGAATTTCTATTGCAGATTTATAACGTTGTTACTTACAGTTTGAAAACTAAACAAAGTATAAAATTACTAAACATTATTGTTCTTACTACTGTTTTTACTGACAAAAATATAAGAATGTCTTAGAGTTTTACTTAAAACCCTAAATTTGTATCAGACTAAACAACTGACAATTGCCCTTAGCCTACTAGTGGCAGGTTTCCCAGTTACGTTTACAATTCTTTTGTATTTTTGGTTCGATATCTTCATGAAATGCGTTTCCGAACTACGTTACGTGAGTTTTACTACGTTAATCTAAGGTCAATCTAACACTAAATAATCATTAGGTGATGATAAAATAAATGAAAACTTCAGAAACCCACTATAAATCAAACATTTTATCATATTACGTTTTAATTAATGTAACATATTATGATTCATAGACGACATGATGTGTAGTAATTTAACAAAACGTTCTCATATTATTGAGTGCGTCTGCCAAAAGCGACTGCGTGGCGCCCTCTCGGAACGATGATTGCGAGGGGAGGAAATAAAAGTGGAAACGGATGCATAGAGCGTCTCTCGTATTGTCTTACCGAATTTGCTGATGTCATTTATTAGCCACTAACATAAAACATTTTTATGGCAACTGATATGAGCCGAACGCCTCGATATAGTTGCCTTCCAGCACTAGACGAAATAAGAACAACTGATTTACTGTCGTGCATAAAATTGTATTGCATTGCGGAATATTTTGTTTGTTGCCTAAATATTGTTACTGAAGGAACATTGTATCTATTATAGATAAAAGATTCCGAAAATGTGTTAACCTTAATATTTCTTTATGTCTTTAGCGTGTTCATCTTTTCTTTAAAAATATAGACTGTTTTATTCTTCGTTGTGTTTTCTATTAGTCATTATTGATTACCATAGAAACCTAATAACCTCAGGAATAAATCATTAATTTTTATGCACAAAAAGCGTTACAATAATTTAATTTACAAGGAAGATACGAAATTCCTTGATTAATAAAAAAACATACTGTTTAAGGATTCGGGAGTGACGCGTCAGGGAGCCACGTGCGACGAGTGACAGAACATGTGACGTATGCGGATAAGCAATCGCGAGTATACTACGCTGCAATAATCTTGGTCATTGTATTTTTCATGCATTTTTTATGACAGGGCAGTTCATTTTTTTCTCAATATTGATCGTAAACAATAAATATTTACTTAAGACTTAGGCGAATCCAAAATACGAAGTGAAAAAAATATGAACAAACATTTACTAAATTACTAACATATTTCAGATAACACATAAGTAACAATAATATTATTTAATAATTTGTTATAATGTGTAATTACGAAAATTATTATGTACACATTTGTACATGTTTCATTACTTAAAACAATTAAGACTGTTTCGTTTAAAGTTATCACGAAATTACTAATCAAGCTCCCTAGTCAAATAAAGCGTTCGCGTGACAACAGCAAATTACGAATTCATAATAATTATAATGCTTGTTTCCAGTTCCCAAGTGTTTCTATAATAAAATTATAAGAATTTTCTATGTAAATACAAAAACATACATTTACTGCAGTTAATGTTTAAAAGATAAGATGTAAATACTCTGTTGAGTTTATACGTGAGACGTTTATAAAACTTAAACACAAAGGGCAACAAGTATCAAGATTGTTAAGTCTTACGTCTTATTTCCCTTGACGTTTGACGCCTCTACACGACGGTGCGTTTTCATTATATGCAGCTTAGCTGTAAAGAGTAAATAAAGCAGCCCATATTGCCAAGTCGGCTCTTTCTCGCGAATTCTATCCACCGCTCGGGCTCAGTGAGAATAATCCGCTTTTTACGATTCCAGTCGTCTACGGAGAATTTGAAATGAGAAATATAACCTCAAATTCTTTGTGAGTGACTTGCGTTGGGCTTTCGTGTCATGAATGAATGAGTTCTATTGAGAAGCTGTTTTGTTAAAGCGGGTACTAATGTAAATTTAAATAATTAGATAAATAAAATGACTTGCTATGGTTTTTAATGGCCCTCTCTTTGTCTGTCCTTCGATATGTGTAATGGCTAGAACGACTTTGACAGGATTTTTACTGGAAGGTCGATTATGAGTGCGGTCTCCCACTTAGGCTACTTTTAATTTTATGCTGACGAAGTAGTTAGCCAGCTAGTCATATATAAAGGCTTAATAATAGTAAATCAGATAAAAACAACAATATAAAAGTAGATAATACCGGAAGAAAAACTGCCACATATTTCCTATTGACTCAAGTAAACTTCATTCGCACGAACAACGAATCTTCCTTGTTCTTATTTCCTGTGGGACATCAACGTTACATCGGATACGAATATCACCTATCAAAAGCCAGAACTATAATAAAGGTAACGATTTAAACAATATCCTCTCTATGGACTCTATGTCGACCCCTTTCAACAAAGCTTGTAGCGCGCATTAGTTCTGTAGCCAGCAAAAGTAATAAAACCGATCCCACTTTATTAGCAAATAGACTTGTTTAAATATAGAAAGTCCATTGTCACCGATTAGATTTCAAAAATGTTTAATTTACTTGACAATATTTAGTCGTCACATAATTGTCTAAATAATTCATGTCAAAACATTTCCAAATAGCAAAAGTTTCGTGGAACAAATTGTAATGTACCTAAATGTGTAGTGCTATATATTTTCCACGTAATATATTAGTTCAATAATCTATAGCTGAATCGCTTAGTGGCGATATTGTAAGGCTCGTACGTTGTATGAGTAAGTATTCCCGATCATTAATCAAAACCGATAGGGTCATTGTTATTAGCTGACAGGAGACACGTGGCTTAGTAAATCTTAACACCAGTCAAGGCAATGAACCTTATATTCTCATATAGTAAACTATAAAAATAAATTTTAAATTAAAATTTAATCTTAAAAATTTATAGCCAATTGTACATGAGTAAGGTGTTCTTTTGATTTTATCTGATTACAGCACTTTATAAATATATTGTAAATATTTTTCCTTGATAATAAAGAGGAAAGATTGTCTTTATTATTTTTATTTTAACCATAGAAAAAATATATACTTTTCTCTACGGTTCACTTCAGTATTCTCTTTGTTAAGTTTATGTTATGTAGTAGAAAATATCGTCTTTTGTTGTGCCACAAACTTGTTCGGAATCAAATCAAAGTTTTATCTGAACAATAATAGAACGGATATCGCGATGATCTCTGAATCAAATAAGTTCATACAACCAATTTGTTTTTAATACGCCTTTGTTATAAGAATATAGGGGATAAGTATATTGTTTGCGTTTATAAATAACAACGAAGTAATTCTTCAATAAGTGGTTTGATTGATTTTGTATGTTTGAAAGTCAATATGCGGAATTACAAGAATTTTATGTTGGAGTTGTCCAACTCTAAACTAAAAGAAGACTTTTTCAAAGGTTTTATAATGCATTTCTGCAAAGTTATTTAATAAACAAATTGTGGTATCATTTTTCTGTGCTAATAATGTAAAACAAATGAATAGTTTTCAGTGAATACAAGTTGTCACCCTTCCACACGCATTGGCTATTGAATCATGAAGCGAGAAGTTTTGTATCGTCGAGGCTTTCATCTTACGCGGTGACTGTAACAGATAATTGTAAAGAGGGGTTCTTGATGACGTAGGCACAGTTGAGGAGGTATATTTCCTACCCATTTCAGCGAAATGCCGCTTAATACTCACAATACATTTAGGTCAAAGTTATGTCACAGCAACATACATCCGTGCTAAATTATAATTCTTATGGTGCTCGTACTTTCATCCTAAGTGGGACGTGAATTTAATTCTTTGACTGTAAACACTTTTGTGTATAAAATGTTGACAAATGCATTTCGTTTAGTACTTCATTATTTCTATTTGATTGTTTGATGTTGGCTTTTTAATAACGTTCTAATGTAAATGCTCTTTACTTTTTGATATTATTATACAAAGTCAAAGGAATATTTTACTTGTTAAGTAAATAAAATCAGTTCTTTTAATAACAGATATTTGATTTTTATTTGATAAAAATTTTAATAAAAAAATTACTCCGTGACTTAAAAAAAGTAAATTATTTACGGTGTTACAGTGAATTTAGGTGTATTCAATAAATGAATATTAATAAGGATAAAAATGCAATAAAAGCAATACAAATATTTTACAAGAACGTAAATGTATATGTCTGTTTACCCTAATTTATTTTATGGTGTGTACACCCCCTAGCAAAATTCAATTTAGATACGCCAATAAGATAAAGGGCTAGGAGGCATAAGGAAAGACATAAATGATTAATTTGTAATCTTTTCGATGGTAATAGACTATTGAAACCGTTTTCATATTTTAAAATTTGGTTTGTAAAAATTCTTGAAAAAAATCAACAGGCAATAAGTAGGTATTAACTTTTACATATACTCATTTATTGTTGAAGTTTTGTCTAGTCTTGGCGTCATATTTACATGTTTTGTTTCAATAATTAAGCAAAGCAGCGTTAATCTGTATTAATATTATAAAGAGGAAAAATTTGTATTTTTTATATACTAAAATTTCCCAAACACACCTGGGCCGATTTTAAAAATTCTTTCTCTCTGAGTAAAATAGGCTGTGTTTTATTTTTTTTAATTACCTGCGGACGAAGTCGCAATCAACAGCTAGTTCTTTGATAAATTAATATTCTGTAACATATAATATAACAATAACGAAGAGAACATACGAAGCTGTTACGTATTCGATTATTCTAGTTCGTCGCGTCCTCTATAGCAATTCTCTCGAGTTCATTACACATAGTTATCATTGCGATTCGGCCTTGTTAGGCGACAGGACAAATATGAATGTGACAGCTTTAGGTCGTTTGTATTAATCACACCATTTCAATATAATATGGTTAATTAAATCTTATTACATAATTTAAACGAATACAACACTATTGTTGCTATGTCGCTTTGTCATGCAAATATTATAAATGCGAAAGTTTAGATGAATGGAGGAATGTTTGTTAGAGTTTTTAGCCTAAACGGCTGAACGGAATTCAAAGAAATTTGGTACAGATGTAAAGGTTCGTCTGGAAGAACACCACTTTTTTATTCTGCATACGGAGTCGCGGGCGAAAGCTAATAAAATATTTTATTATTATACAAAAACAATAAAGCCCTTATGGCTATCAAGGATCCAGTCTATAATAATTTTACAAACTGTAATTTTAACTAAACTCATAATAACAAGAAAATAAAAATGAAACTAAATGAAAAACATGGCTATGAAAGTTCATTGGGGTCCATTCTCTCGTAACGATGCGATATTACGTTTACCCCAAAATCTTTATAGTGAGTACGGTCATTCCAGACCCTAGCTAATCAAGCGATGCTCTATCTTTGCCCGTTAGTTCTTCTATATGAGGCTTACCGCGTATATTGTATGTGCAAACTAAATAAGATGGTATACGTTGAACAATTTGTCTTATTAAGGAGGTACGTAATTGTATTGCGACACCACGAAATTAATTGTGTTCATCAAACTATGCTCTGTTATTCCGGTGTACAATGTATTTCTATTTGTGTAGAATCGGGCTTTCAATTATTATATAATTATTGTGCTTACCGTTTATATTGGTTTGTATTGTAGTTAGTTCAATATTAACAGTGTTAACACTAGTAAGTTGCTTATTTACATTGTTTAACTGAATTGTGAGGTTATATTTTAAAAAGTGGCAGTTTTTGATTTAAATAATTGAAAGATAAAAACATATCACAACAATCTACACTTAAGTTATTTGATTATCAATTTTTCGATAGCTAAAATATGGTTTTGAATTTTTCAATTCTAATTGTTGTCATAGATTTGTTTTTTTCTTTATTTTATTTTTGAGTTACACCTGGCCACAATTTATTGTTATTCTTACAATAGTCGTATGAGATTAAATTATTAATTAAGGCTTTGCAAACTTACTTCTGCCGTCCACTTTCATTCAATTCTACAACGACCATTGTTATAATGTGAAAGCCATATTCTGGATAACATTTTTTTCTAAAATATAATAACGTCGAAGTTTATTCATGTTTAAATATCCATTACATTCAAATAACTGTGAAATATTATACTCGTGGTTTTTCCTTGAAAATGTTATAGAAAACAAACTTAAGATAAGTGCTAAGTAACTACGCTTGTTGTCAAATGAGATTGTGAAATACAACGCTTTCTTTTCATAATACATAGCGGAGATTGATGTGTAAAAAAGCCTGTGAAATTGGAAAAAAGGGAACGCTAAGTGTTGGGGTTGAGTATGTGTGAGTGATCGAACAACGAGAATGGAAGTCCCGCACCCGCAATTTCGTCACACGTTTTACTGAACAAATGTTCCCTTAAGACTCGGCTTAACTTATGCGGCACACGTTTTATTGAAGGTTAAATTCGCTCCTGGCTCTTATATCGAATTTTATATTCACTCTACAGGTGTAAATCGTTAATGGGTTGTTTTTATTGTAAACAGTGCCTGTTTTTGCACTCAAGCGATGTTTAAGATAAATACGTGATTATTTCGACATAATATTATCGTAGTATTACCAAATATATAACGATATCCTCAGATTATTAATCAAAGGAAGATGCCAAATTTAACAGATGCCATCAGATAAAATGATCTTTTAAATCAGGTTTAACAACTATCGAATCACTTACAGTTACTTTTACTTCTTTTTTTTTCAAAATGTAAATTCTTTTAAAGTAGCCTCTTCTATAATACAATGTTAGAAATCTAAATGCTGTAATACTCTAAAGGTATCTAAAAATTTGTTACAATTTTGTTCATTTCTTGTACATACACTTAAGAATAATTCAAGTACAAAAGAATAAATATAGTTATGTTATAAACGATTGCTATTGTTAGATATAGATCATTGTACGATTGAATAAGATTGATAGGAAAGTTGAATAGTGCTACGTTGGCGTGCTGAAAGATTCTCGAACAAGCGGCAATTACTTCCATTGACGGCACTAAAGGAACATCAAGCGAATGGCAGCTTTAGTTGCAGTTTCATTATCCTCACCCCTGGACCATTGGCCTTATTGAATCGAACGATAAGGTGCCTCGGTAATTTCCTGCCATTTACGATCATTACTCTGCCCCATCATCTATGTGGTTAGGGTAAACGCATATTGACAAAAAATTGTCTGTGGTCAGACGTTGCGTAGACTTCCAGAGATCGTTTCCGGAGGGTCGCCGTTCGTGCAAAACAGAAATTTAGGCAACTTGGGTCCGATAAGGGAATGATGTGGAAATAAAATCGTTCGATTTGCTGCAATTTGAAAATTGGTCCCAGTGTTCCATTAGGCCATTTTTCAAAAGAAAAAACACGCATGATTTAGCTTGACAATAATAATGTTCAAGAATAAAAAAATCTGTGTGATTTAAACAGACCGTAAATATTTAATGAAATCAGAGTAAAAAACTTAATGATGATTATTACAGTCCTTGGCTAGTAGTCCATTTCATTATTGTATTTGATTTTATGTTAAATATCCGTATATGTCTATTTGTATATATTTCAACTATGGAGTAGGAATTGCCTCTGTTTGTTACATTTATAGACTGTATTTAAACAAAAGAGGGGTGAAGTATCTAAGCGTCGGAGACAAGATCGATTAATGGTCTCTAATTACGCAATTTCTGGCGATCACTAATTGTGGTGCGGACCAGTATATTCTGCGTGACAGGACGTTATTTCCCCGGAGGGCGGTAAAGATAGCGTTTCGTTCATGGACTCGGAAAAAATATAACAACTAGATATGACATTGGATACTACGCTGATTAACTTGTAAATTTTTTTTCGTTTACAACTTTCAGTTGGAATTGTTTTTTTTACAAAAATCCCTGACAAAGTTATTAAATTTGTTGTAAGTCAGAAAGCGTTTTCGTTAGGTTGTTTTAACTATTTTTGTAAAGAAAAGATATTATAAATCACAAAAGAAAAGTGCTATACACAGAACAATGAATATTTGTTGAAAATTAATTTAAATAGTACACTGTCTCTTCCATTACTTTGCAGTTCATTGTAAGCATGTATCAGTAGCGTCGCGCCGATGGTATTTCTGGCTAAAATTATTCACTGAGTCGCCGAGCATTGTTCTCTGATACTTTATTTGTTCATTGTGTTCTGGGATGCCGCCAAAGTTTGTACTTTTTAGTCGGACTATATGTCACTCGCAGCTTCATTTGCCTTTTGTTCGTTATTTGTGATTATTATGTATCATTAATAATTTTAGTAACAAAGTAACGTTTGGTTTTGTAACTGAAAAGTGTCACAAAGTGAAAATTCTCTATTTACTTACTGCTTAATTTATGTAATCTTATTAAATCTATCTTGGTTTATTTGTTAATCATTTAATTATTTACTGAATATGCTTTTGTTTAATTTTCGTAACTTTATTATTTTATTTATAAGAACAAACCGTGTCCATCAATAATTACATAAAATATTTAATACTTGGCGTAAATCATATATAGACTTTATCGATATTGAGAACCAAATTTAAAGTATCAGTACTAAATATATTAATATTTTGTGTATCTATATTGCATCTTTAATGTCACAGATATCGAGTTATAGATTGTATCGCCCAAAATTTAATATTGATGTTCGGTTATAATCATAAACGTGACTGTAAAGTTGGAATGCAGACTTCGTATATCGATTTAATATTTATTTTAATAATATTAGTTTATTGCCCGTCTAGCGATATAACTAGTTTCACACGAAGGCAGAATAGTTACGCACTTCAGTGTACCGTATACACACCCTCAGATAGAACAATACTGTTTTCAAACAATAATTATAGTACACTGTACTCCAGCACTGCCTTATACATCTTCCCTCGTGTGAAACTAGCATTATGTCGATAACCCGTCGCATATCGTTGCTAAAATGACTTTGGTTCTATTGTTGCGATGTAGGGAAGACACGGCTCGTATTGGCTTTGTATGAATCTTATATTATCACCGGCTGTGCAAACATAGCAGATTTTCATTTCATTATTTAAAAACTTTTTGTTTGTTATAATTGAAATAAAACATTTGTGCAAACTTGTGTAAATATTGCAGATAAGTAACGGAAAGATTACAGATTTAACCGTTTTTCTAATAATTTTATAACACTATTTGTACATTTTAAAACAAATTTAAAAATAATGGGATTTTATACCATCGCCAAAAGGATTTTATCTCACCCATAACAAAGAAAAATACAAAGATTGTACTTGGCAGGAGTACAAAAGAGGGTCTGTTAACTGGCCAATGTTTATTGCAGTACATTTGTATGATGTAGGAATTGAAATAAATTTTCTCTTCTTGTATAATTCACTGCGTAAACTCCCGAATCTTGTGGGATTGCAATAAATAGCTGAAATCTTGAACTTCCGCCACTGACAAGCTTCAGACTTAGCTCCCGCTTATTTTCTAACTTTGCTTCAACTTTTCTTTGTTTCTCGCTTTTAAGCAACCGTTCGAGCGGATTTGCAGTTTATATCGTTTAAGCTAAGTTCAACTTCAATAAAAAAGGAGTGTACTTAACACATTACTTTGGTTGTATACTATGTAGTGATTGTCACAAACGAGACGTATGACTAACCAAGTGTACATGTGGCTATATCTATAGTAATATATTATAATAAAGTGTAAACACAAACTTTTTTACGGCGTAAGATGTCAGCAATTACAGCATTTTTTTGAATAATTTCACGCGGATGAAGCCGCATGGATACAGCTAGTCAGTCATAAAAGTAAATCCTTTCTTAGTTATACACTATACTCCCGTAAGTAATACGGGAAATACCCGTTGTTATTGGTTGTGCGTTCCCGCTTGCTTAAAAATATGAAAAAGGGACTAAACATTCTTAAGAAAGAAGATTTAAAAACAACCAGAATTGTATTTACAGACGAAACAAAC
>DVQH01002317.1:0-10289 GCA_018231625.1 Papilio phestus | reverse complement strand
TTTTTTTCCTATAATCTCAAAAATTTTTACATCTTACTTTTAAACAGATTAAACATTTACAGCAGAATATTAACACTATATGAAAATAAGGTAAATTAAATTCCACCTTTAAACATTCAATCATAAACAACAAAACGTAGAGATGTGGACAAATTTTTAAATTGGCAAAAGATTTAAGAGCGACGACTCGAGATTTTACGTTCAAAAAGCAACAAAACAACAAAGGAAACGTTTAAGAATTTAATCGTCGCTCGAAACTCGACTTGCGTCGGCTCACTGATTAAACTTGATTAAAGAGACAAGAGCCACTGTAACGTTAACGTAGTCGTAGTAACATTAAAACGAAAACAAATTCAAGATTCGAAAGAGGTAAAATTTATCGCGACTGTAAATTTATGCAAACTTACCGCGAACTCGAAAATAGAAAAACTAAAACTGCGCTCGAGATGCAAAGGAGGAAAAGAGTGCTAAACAAATTTCGCTATAAACTTAAAGAATTACCCTCCGGCGACTTCTTTTGTTTTATATCGGATATTGTATTTCACAATCGCCATTCATCATTCCCGACCGACAATAAATCTCAAATTAGAGACATTGTAAAGTTTTACGGACTCCCGGCCACAGGTAGAGCTCATATTTCTCTTTAGTTAAATAACTTTGCAAAACAAAAGACACGCAATATTCTTCAAAGTTGTGTGTCTGGCTTCTGGAAAGACCTAAGAACTTTTAATAAGAAATTCACGTCCATTCCGGGGTTGCATTATGCAAATTTTCGTATTCATTTTTCATAACATTTTTAGGTTTCTACTTCATGCGATAATAAAATTATTGATTAAATTATTAGAATTAAAACATCTCTGAATAGAATTAAATTTAAACACAAAATGCGAATGCAAATTCGTCAATCATCTCTTAAAATCTAGATTAGCATTGTTGTATGTTAAGTTTGCACAAATGCAAAAAATGGGTCGTCACGACCTTACCTAAACGAGACAAAGGAACTCATAAATTCAAACATCAACCCTAAATATTAAAACGTGCATTTTAAAGGATTTCGCACCGCGGGTGGCGTCGGCATACAACGAAGCTAGGCGCGCGATCTATTGTGACGCTGGTAAAGAAAGTCGGAACGAATCGTAAATCGGATCACTGCGCCATTCGACCGCCCATCCCATCGGTAGAAACAATCCGTGTGCGTATTCAGTACGGTCGATCCCCGGCATTATGCAACGTCACAAAGGAGGCCAAAGAAATTCCGCACAGTTTATTTATCAGACTTTCGAAAGAATACACGCAGACTCCGTGTTTTTTGTGCTCTTATGTCGTAAATCAGTCGGGCAATGGTCAGCAAGAAGGTCGGGCGACGGTCGCCAGGCGGCTTTTCTTTGTCCCTCGGTCAGCTGTGCGATGACGATGACAAAAGCATTAAAGTTAACTGCACCGACCGAGTGTTCTGACCCACATTGATTATGTAAATTTTTATTTAAAAGCCTGTACAATTTGAGCACTCGGGACAAACCACAAAATTAAAAAAAAATCTTAGTTTTTATTTTACTTAAATTTATACTTCGATAGCGCTTGTGACCGTGTTTCACAGATTGATTAGATTTTGTATAAATGATTATAACATCAAATTCTTTTCTTTCGGCAAGTTCTAATGACGTCACCAACCAATTAAATCTTTTATCGCTTTCAGAATTTATTGAAATGTAGTTAACAAGTCTTTACATAATAGGAATTTTTAAAATTGAATAGAGTCTGCGACATCCATTAAGCGTCGTCCCGGGATGTGTAAGTAACAGTTATTGTGTGGGGCCGCATTGTGCTGCCAATGACAGATAAGAGGCGCGTAATGAACAAGCGCGCAACAATGGACGCCTCTCGGGAGACAAGGCGCTCCCGCAAACGCTCAGCACTTAATGACGCCTTAAATCTAAACATTCTACTCCTATACTACATCCATAGGGAATACTCATTTAAATACATGCTTAACAAACGTATGCCAACTCTAAAGCCATGCCCACACTTACGATTCATAAAAGATTTAAAATTGATAGAACAGTATAACTAATAAAAGTTTCACCGTCCCCTTACATTTTATTCGATGTAACAACATGACGAAATAAAACTGTTCTTAGGTTCTAACCTATACATAATAATTATTCAAACGATAATTTAACATAACTACAACACCCAATAACGTCGAATAAAATACCGTACACGCTGGTACAAATAGTGGTCACGCCTACGGCACGGCTCGGCGCGGCAAGACCGACTTTCTCCACGATTCTCTTCAATTTCAACACGACTAGACGATGCCGGTTCCAACTTAGTAATTTACCGAATCGCTTTTCCCATCTTAACCCATTCATTGGTACCGTTTGTGATTCTGGTAACTATGTACTAGAGAACTATGCATATATCATCGATCATTCAAATTTACTTTTTAAAAGAAACGCAAACCTGTATTCACCTATTTTGTGTTTTAATTATTCTGATTGATATATTTATATGTCAACGCTTTTCTTCAATGAGACAAAGAAAAGATTCCTCTGTTTAATAAATTAAACAAAAAAAGAGACTCTTTGTTGACATCCCTATCAAAGTTTAATTTCTCAGGATTATTATCTGAGAACAGGAAAAGGTATGGAGTCAGTCGTATACAATGTTGCGATACAAATCTGGAGAATGTAAGCGGAGTGTATAGGTCCGGGTATAGTAATGTACCGCGCTCCATCCCGGTAGTTGCAAGCGATTGAGCGATTACCAGCTCACCGATATGCGGAAATCGAATGAGGCCGCTGCTATTGTTTATTGTACGCTATACTCCACTTCGCAACTGATAACCAACGTACAAAGCTCCACAACTCTTTAATATATTACTCTCTGATTGTTACAAAGTTAATTGCCTTGTGTACAATGAATACAGAGCTAAAGTCGTGCAGTTCTAAAAAGGAACGTAACTTCTAGAGATTATTTGGATTAATTTCGATTGTACGCGTTACAAATAACTATTGGTATTATTCTTATTCGATTGCTCAATCTATTAACGAATCATAGTTTCCACATCATCATGTCCATAAAGCAAACATCAATCCCATAGTGCCTCTCTCTCGGTTCATGAAACGAGCTTATCCATGAATCATGGCATTCTAACCAATCAAGAACTTGCGTACAGTCCATTCGAAATTGTTTCCCTTATTAAAATAAAATTGATGTAATTGAACATAAAACCTTATCAGGGAACCACGTATTAACAATTATCTGAATAATTATTGGCGCATTTCCTGCAATTTCGTGCACTTGATACTTTAAACAAATGCCGTGACGATACACATTTATATGCAATGCAATTGCGCTTCAATTATGATTAATACATTTGTATATTATATTTAACACGCTTTCTCTCATTATCGGAATGCAGCTCGGAATAGTCGTCGTTTCCTGTACACACAGGTTTGCAAAGGACACCTGCCGACTCTCTTGCCGGATGCGTTAAACTACCAAGAATCGTGTTTATATGCACTGTGTTGATTAATTAAAGCACAAAATTGAATAAATAAAATGATTTTTAACTGCCGAAGACAGTGAAGGAACATCAGCACTTTACACATTGTTTAAATGATTTATGAAAGAAAATAATAAAAAAACATAAGGATATATTTAGACTTGTAAAATAAGATGGAGACTTAAGCATTTCTTTCGCGTCCCGAAGATAAAATCCTGACATTCCAAGTTATTTCCAGCACCAAATTTGGTATACTATATTCTGAACGCGTGATCTTTCCACAGACGGATTTAACCATTTCTTGTTACATTTCTGCTTCGTAGATAAGCTGATAGCTCTAGCCTTAAAAGGGATATTCATATAATTCCAATACATCAGCCGTACGTAACAAGACGTTCGTACTAATAAGCCAATTGTACACGATCGAACAGCGCAGTCTCTTCCAAGTTTATTTGACTTTAACCCAATAAATTCACAAGATTTAAAACTACTTATACAGTCCTCGATAGTATCAACGCAAATACATCATCATCAACTTGCTCTTGTCCTTACGGTACTTCTCTATCTGCCATCATATCATAATTAACTCCCTCCTTAAGCATATTTATACTTTCCCGAGTCATCCTCTACCTTTGTAGCAATACACATACAGTCCTAATACTTTATTTGCAAATACCTTCATAACTGACAATAGACTAGCTCGTATAATATCAGGTATCCTATCATCATCATAAAAGCGATATAAGTTGCAAAAGATTACAATAATTAAATTTATATTGCTAATATGTAATGCATTATTCTTGAAAAATTCTTAGTTATTTGTAATAAAATACTGTGATTTAAGAACAGGAATCTCAAAGGTAAGTTAAGCGAGTAAAATGTTCAAAGAGAAAAGAGATTAAAGAATAATTTAGTCGCCTGACCGTCGCATTATTTAAAAATAATAAAATAGTTATTCAACATAATTCTCGTTAAAAATACATCGCGTCTCTCGTCACTAGCGACGTCGTCGCGCACACAGCTGCCGGACTGGTTTGTCCACTCGCCGGATTGATTTAACGTAAACGCACGATCAGAATTGCTGCTTCGCGTTTATGCTCTCCTAGTACTTTATTATCGATTAACTATACTGATTTCAGTTTATTGAGTTAGTATTACGGACATTGAGTGAGCCCATTTATCGGTTATGGTAAACAAACGTGTCGGAACGGTGTAACGGCGACTTGTATTAAATCTTGCTACTTCAGTATGGAATAGTTCTCGTTCGAGTAAATTATAGTCATTGCTGCAGTACTGCGATAAAGCTATAGCGCGTTGATCGCTAGCAGATTATGGGCTATAATATAACAGTAAGTTCCCACTGCTGAAATGCTTGAACAAAAACATGTCCCTCCTATCTGATATGAAAATAAGTTTGGGTGCGGGGATTTCGGGAGTGGCAACTACGCACCGATATTTACGTGGTTTGTTACGATTTTTTAAATCTTAAAGTGTTTCAATGGACACAATATAGTGCGCGGTAAATGTTTAGTTATGCCAAAAGCCTTACCACTTCTGTTTTTGCCGATTACATAAATAAAGAATGTATAAAAAAAATGAATAGTTAATGTGCGAGTGAAATACTTGTATGTTAATATCACTGCATGATGTTTTTTTTAAACATAAGCAATCTTGATTTACATAAGAACTTGATTTTTCCTTATCAATATTCTTGATTCTGATAAAACATTTTACATTAAAAAAGTCATATATCACACAACATCATTATTTTCTAGCACTTTACAATTAAAAACATAAAACATTTTTTATATCACCAAGCCAATTGCACCAAAATGGGTATCAGACCTAAAGTGGAAATTGTACATAATGCATGCTGGAGAAGTTAACAAAAGATATCAATAGGAATTGTTGCATACCAAGTACAAAGAATTAAGCCTTGTCATAATTAATGAAATATGTAAAAAAAACCTTTAAATGCATGTTGTTTCAAAGATGGTTCCTTAACACCCTCAGCCTAAATGAGTGTTTAAAAAAAACACAATATTTTTTTGTTGGAATGTGTTTATACATAATGTATTATTTTTCACCCCCATTTTTCCCCTTTTTTCTTTAGATTTTTATGTGTGTGACATTTAGATACTCGTGGCTTGGGAAATAGTTCTGAAATTCATATCTCCCAGGCCCACACAGTGTTCTAGACACTGTATGACAAAAAGATACACTTGGCACCTAAGGTGTTAAGAATACCACTATGTAAAAAATTAAGCAGAAAATTTACAGAATCAAATCTTATTTAAATTTAAATCAAATCTTATTTAATCTAATGGGTCATACTTTTGGACTTCCCGATGTACTTTGTTTCAATAGATAATGAACTCTATTATAAATGAACGATTTTAAAAACTTGTGAAATCTTAATTAACAAGAAAATGCAGAGTAATTTTTGTACAAAACTCAAACAATAGCACTAACTTCTTAATATTTTCTCTTATCATATAAATCAAAATGAAATGCTGCGTTGATAACTTATTAGTGGTATTTAGGAATTATTTAATTGATAACAAAAAAACAGTAATCATCACATAATGGGAGTAAATGTAGAAAAGTAAGTATTGGGATATTTGTGAATGTGGATTGCTGAATTAATAAAAAGTATTGCATATTATTTGTTTTTGAATAATTTTACTTGTTCATTTTGATCAATTCTTATTTGGTCCTTGCACTTCCCTTTTCTATAAACATCAATAAGAATCACTTATTCTGACTTTTTATAAGCTTATATAAACATATGTTTCAGATATCTTCTTCTATCAAATATTGGCATCCGAAATGACACTCCCAATTCAATAATGCTGATTTTATCAAAACATCTAATAAGACAAAATGTTTTAAAAGTCTAATTTTAAAAATGATACAAGTAAAAAATACATACCTAAAGTACATAACTGACGAACCACTCACAATCCGTTTCCAGCCCAATGGCACAGTTATAGTCTGTGGAAATTCACCCTGTGCAGTCCTAAGGTCCGCTGTCTCACTGGTGTTTGGAGCAGATGATGGCAGTACAGCTAACACCACACCATCCGGAGTCCGCACCAGCTGTGCACCACTCTCCCCCTCACTAACTACTGTCCGGCTCACACCCACTTGCTGATTCAGTATGTTTATACTCTGGTTCACAATAGACTGATGTGATGCACTTTGTTCTAAAAACTGATAATTCACATAACCCTTACTCATAGAAATCTCCCTCTCAACACAGTTTGTACCGTCACTATCTTGTAATGCACCTTCAAAATGATTTTGATTGTGACGGAGCGCTATCGGAAGCATGGAGGGCATATTATCTGTATTTATGGAACGTCTCTGATATGTTGCTATCTCCCCCACCTCAGGTACCCTACCCTGGAATGTCTCTACACTATACTCTGTTGCTGCTGGATTGGGACATTCCCTCTTTACACTGACCTGCCTCTCAACTGCCTTATCCTCTTTATGTATGTCTTTTAAAAACTGTGGATGTGCATTATAGAATTCAGTTCTTTGGGTAATATTCTCTTCGAATGCACATTTAGCGTCATCATTGAATGACTTATAGATAACGCCCGAAGGATTCCTGTGGTCACTTTGGTCATTCCTATAAACGGATCTTGTCAGTGAGGTTTGATTGGGTATGTCGTATAGTGTATCGTAAGGGGCGCTTGCGGGCGGCGGATCTGGGCCCGCGGCGGCGTGCTCTAGCTGGCGCTCCGCCACGTACAGCAGCACGCGCGGCGCTCCCGCCACGCCCGCCACACTCGCAGCGCCCGCTCGCGACGCGGCCACACTCGCGGGCTTGCCTGACATCCTCCACAGTCATCACACTCCGCACTCTCCGCACCCGCCAGCTGCTCACTAGCTGGACGCGACCGGCGATCCACCGACGGCGGCGTGACAACTCCACCTGGCATCTCTGTCCGCCCTGAGATCATTGCTCCGCCTCCTCGCTTCTGACACTAAACATTTCACCATCCTCAACTAAACGCTTTTTTTGCACCGACATCAACTATAATGATTTTATGGCGGGCTATATAATGGTTCTAAATAATTTTATGGCGGAGCCCTTTTCGGCTCCATTGTGAAACCACTCAATAAAACAGGTAGTCAGTGTCTTTAGGCTACTGTATTTTTCATTCTACTAGGATCCATATTGACATTACAGAATGTAAAAAGGTCAAAGGAAAAACTGTATCTTCATCTTAATCACCAATGTTTCACGAACACTTTCGTAACATCACTGTTTATACTCCTTAATGCAATGCAGATATAACTTTTAAACAGACACTTAGTATCTAAATATCTAATTATTTTCTTGTGACGACAAACGATGCTTACGAAGTGACGTACTACGAACGAACATTACGAATTTACGAACAACGAATGAAGGATCCTGAGATAGTACTATACGCGACTAATAAATATAGTCCTCTGTACTTATTTATTTAAAGCACTCAGTTGTACACTTTACGATCGGTAGGGTTATAACGTAGGTTATGGTTACCTCGGATGGCAAGATTGACCAATAATGTCGCTCGATTCATAGCTTAAATTAACTGTGATTGGCCACAATTGTTATCTTAGGATAAACTACCTACCTACAGTCTTTTCAAGGGTCAATTTTCCAATCAGAAAACAAACTAGAAAAGCTTAGAAAGAGATACCGAATCGCTTTTTAAGCAACGCTCCCTAGTGGCTTTGTTTGGTACTAATGATCATAACGAGGATGTGTTGTTTTATCCAAAATAAAATTTCAGTCTTCTTCTGCTGCTTTCCATGCTAATAAGGACCAGTCTACGTTTTTAAAATGACTTAAAGACAAATAAAAATCATTCTAATAGAAACTAATGGATCTGGAAAATTATAAAAATAAATGGCAATGTGTTTATGATTGAGATTTACGTTGACGTTTGTTCTGACTTTATTGGTGTCTTCTGTCTTGTCATCTGTCAATCTGCCAATGTCAGAATAGGAACCACGAGTGTAGGGCTGTTGCGTGTTATTTTACAAATATTATTTGAAGCACGCGAAAAGGATCACAACATAAAATGAAGAGAAAAATAGCAGATATTGAGGAACAAGAATCTAAGTAAGTTTACTCTCTAGGTTACTTTTTTTAAATAGAATTGTCATAGTTTGTATAAAAACGTTTCATTTTCTTTTGTAGGCTATCTACCCTTCTGTTCAATAAATCTAACAAATTTACTGAAAATCTATCAACAAAATTAGACAAATTCGAAGATGAAAAGAAACCCGCGTGGTTTGATGAAGATGATGAGGAATGTATTGATAATGCAGCTGTACCTTATTTGAAGCAGAATTTGTATGCTAGTAAACTAAAGCAAAAATATAATACATTAATAGGTACACCTTCTTGGGCGGAACTGAGCAAAAAAGAAAATGATGAGGATGACGATCATGAAATATTGAGAACTGTTGGACATTTACGGAAAAAAAAGTCAAGTGGCCTTTCAAAAGACCTTTTAGAATACAAAAAGTTTCCAACAATAAATAGTGCAACAAACAATGAAGGCCAAATCATACAATGCTTGGAATTTCATCCTAAACTGAGTGTATCTCTTGTAGCAGGGACATCTGGTGTAGTGTCCTTGTTTTCTATTGGAGGAGATGTAAATACTAAACTCCACAGCTTCAAGCTGAAGAACTGGATTGTCTCTTCAGCACATTTCACACCTGATGGTACAGAAGCATATATTGCATCAAAAAAGAATCACAACTATTGTGTTTATGATTTAGTCAAGGCGGAACCTAAATTATTCCAATTGCCTAAAGCAATAAAACGACCAAGCTTTTTCAAATTGTCTTCAGACGGCAAGTACATTGCAACAAGTATTGGTATGGATGAGGTGTATATAATATGTGCCAAGTCAAAAGAACTCCTGCGTTCACTAAAAAACAACACAAATATAGTGTCAGTGGTGTTCAATTCTACTTGCGATAAGTTATATTGCTATGGAGTGCAAGGAGAAATTACAGTCTGGGATTTACCAACATTTAAAGCTTTAAGTAAATTTCAAGATCAAGGTTGTGTTTCTGCGTCAACATTAGAGACAAGTGCATGTGGTAGACTTTTAGCTACCGGTAGTGGTGAAGGCATTGTAAATGTATATGAAATGTCCAATTTAACATCTCCTTATCCAATGCCATTAAAAACAGTTTCCAATTTGAGAACCAGAATAACAGATATTACATTTAATGGAACATCAGAAATACTTGCAATATCTTCAAGTTACTACCCCAATGCAATAAAACTTCTTCAATTGCCATCATACCATGTTTTCCAAAACTTTCCGAATAAACTAAATTTATACCAAGTGCAAACAGTGAGCTTTTCTCCTAACAGTGGGTATATGGCAATTGGAAATAATAAGGGACATGCCTTCTTGTACAGACTCAAACATTATAAGAATTACTAAGGATTCAGAAGTTGTTTTATTTACCCGATCTATACTAATAAAGAGAAAAGACTTGTTTTTATGTTTGTATTGGATTAAACACAAAAACTACTGTGTCAATTACAACAATTATTTCATGTTTAAGAAGATATCTTATCAGTGAGTAACATAAGCTATATTTTTTTGTTATTTTTTAAACTCACGCGGGCGAAGTCGCGAGCAACAGCCAGAACATAAACGTCAACTTTATATTTTATTAATATGCATAGGTTTTTAATTCCTTCTCCATCTTACTAATACTATAAAAGTGAAAGTTTAGATGGATGGCT
>DVQH01002316.1:0-10291 GCA_018231625.1 Papilio phestus | reverse complement strand
ACTCATCAGACGAAACACGAAATTGCTTCCATTTCACGCCTGTCTTCTGTGTGGTTGTGGTATTACACGGGACGAGCCCATTTGTCCTAAGATGTTAAAGCGGGCTCTACCACTGATGTCTTAATGATGACTTAAAAATTTCAGTGATGACAATGAGGTGGAGATGAAAAAGGCTCGGCTCATTCGTTTTTCCTCGCTGGCACCACAAACTACTGCGGTTAAAGATAATGGTATGTTTTTGTACAAAAAAAACTAAAAAAAGATGAATAGATATAGATATTTTAGATGCATATTTTAGATTGCACTATATACTATGTAATCATTTTTTTTTCAGGTGCATGTAGTAAACAGACAGTATTTGCGCGTTTGGGGAATTCTGAAGTTGCCAAACCTGTCACACTAAAACCAGTTTCTAAACAGATTTTTTCTAGATTAGGCTCAAAGTCTGAAGAGAAGGACAATGTTCAGGTTATCCCAATTCAAAAGGACGCTCTTAAATACAAGGGCATACTTAAAGGGGATCCTATAGTGAAAAAAGTATATATGGTTACCGCATCTAAGAATAATGTAAGGAAAATTGCAGTCGGGACAATGCGCGCTGATGAAAGCCCAATCAGTGTCAAAGAAAAACTGGCATTGCCTAAACCAAAATCTGTCAAATTCTCAACTCATGTAGAATATAAAGAAATTGAAGTGACTAAAAAGAATATTTTGAATAATCAAGTTCCAGCACCAAAGAATCCACCTGTCAATGTCATTAAGAAAGTTTTGACGCCAAAACACACACAGGTATTTAACAAACCAGAGAGAAGATTGTCTATGCCGGAGGATGTTGGAGTTAAGTCTAGGTTAGGTAATAAGAGTCCTAAAGATCTGACCATAACAAGAAATGTATTCAATAGATTAGGTGTTTGATGAAACGTTTTTTTTTTATTGAAGAATTATTGAGAAAGTGATTAACATTTCATTCTGCCATGTGGTGCTTGATAATCTGCAAAGAAACTTTGTTTTCTCGAAGTATTTCTTTCTAATTATGTCCTAAAAAGTTTACATTGTTTTAAGTATAGGTAACATCTTAGTTAATTTAATTTTTACTTGATGTTTCTCTTGAATTTACATCTTATATAGTGCAACTAACCTATCTGGTCCGATGGGCGCCAATAACACTAAAGTCTTGTGTGTTATTCTCAGTACTAAAGCATATATTTTAGAACAAAATAAATGCTAAAACAGTGCCACTGCTGAAAGCCACATAACTTTCTAGGTTTATACATGTGGAATCTTATATTGACCAAGCATTGATTTTTTTATATGTTAATTACTAAAAATATATTGCTATTTTCTAAGATATCCGATATGTAAGTGCTTTCCGAGCGTACATATTATTGCTATAGGCCAAATTGTGAGGCCAAGATGAATCTATTTCTGTTGTTGCTAAAAATGCCTGTGAATAAGTGTTTGGAATTTAGATAAATTGAAATTGATTTGATAACGCGTTTTATATAATCAAATGGAGGCAATTAGTATTAGAAACCATGGTAACCTCAGTTACATTTTTCGTTTTCGTTTTAATCCAAAAGTATGTAAATTAATTATTTTGTTTGACAATTTTTGTTTTAAGGTATCATTAAATTTTTTTTAACATATTTGCAGCGCTTGTAAAGGTTTGATTTTGTTTTAAAATGGTACTTTATAAAAAATCTTTGATCGCAAGGAGTGGCCAGTTAGAAAATTTATTGTTTTTTCAATTGTTGTGTGTCGCACCATAGAGGTTGTCTATGGTGTAGTATGCGATCATTTCTGCTATAACGGTTTATTTCAACCTTTGTGATAGATTGTAATTTTATTATTATAAGAAACGTTTGACATCAAATAGATTAAGTTTTGTAAATATTTATAATAAATTAAAATTTATAATTCGCAAATTCTTTACTTTTCCTCCTTAGTACAACAAAATGTTTTACTTATAATCTACACAATGGACTAAGCTATTTCTAACTGCAAATAGCATTTTAACAAGTGTTGAATTGGTAGTCCCTTGTAACTTAAAACTTACTTTTATCTTTTTAGAAAAAGTCACAAAGTTTGTTACACAACTTTCTAACCGTTCGTGAAAGTAACTGAACTTGTCATCTTGTTCGATATTTTTTGTGGGAGTTAATTTTCGAAACATCAACGGAACAAAAAATACTAGATACATCGACGAAAGACAAATCTGAATTATCAATTTTTTACTTCAAATTGTTCCATCTATAATGACATAATGTAATTATTTCTATATTTATTTTTTAAAATGATAATTGTGATTTTATAGGACAAGATCCATATAATTCCATATAAAACATTATTGAAGTATATCAAGTCTGTATTTTCAGTACGAAGCACGCGTCGCCGCTCCTTTCCGTTTGACACGCACAACTCAATTGCTCCAATATACCCGGATTCATTAAATGCCCACATAAATTTTGCGTTATATAATGAGACCACTTATTCCCTTTTCGCTTTCAATTAATGTCCAAATCACAGTCAATATAACATGGAAGATATACGTATATTTGGGTTAACTTTAATTGTAATATTTAGATCCTGGATTCCAATCCTGCCATGGGAGGGAGTTGATGATGTGTGCTCATCGTTTTCCATTCTGTAATAGTCCAACAGCACGTAGCTGTATTTCAATTTATCAGCTCAATTTTGTAAGCTTCAGCGAAGCATGAAGCTAATCCTTTCACAGCGGCCGTTTAGTGTACAATTGGATTTTGTGATGGCTTTTTTTAAAAATCGGTTTTGTAGCTGAGAAATATTCAAAACTCAACCGATTTAATAAGGGTCGCAAGTTCGCAATTTAGGCTTGTCATCTCTCGCCGTGAAGCTACCTTGCATAACTTTATTTAAGACCAGCTGTTGCTCGCAATTTCGACGCTGTTAAATTTAAAAATGTACCCTATGTTACTTACAGATTACAGATTACCTTTCTAACAGTAAAAGAATTTTTAAAATCGGCCCAGTAGTTTTTGTGTTTTTTCAATACATGCAAAAATACAAATCTTTCCACTTTATAATAGTAGAGATAAGTTGAGATTATACGAAGTTGCACGCTGTGGTGCTTAGCAAATCGTTATTTATAAATATTGGCGATTGTGTTGCATTTATTAATTTAAATTAAATCTTATTTTAAATGTAATGATTGCAATTCATAATACAACGGCCTCTTTCGTTACCAAAATCGGAACGGGTGAGGGCACCCAAACGCCGTTGTAATCAAACTTTGTTTCTATTATTTGTACTTTTTATTAGTGTCGTTGGTTACCTTTAACTCGTTATGATGTAATCTTCTATCAAGTAAATTTGCTATTATCAACAAGAGGAGTGCATTCGGTTTACATTCAATCACATAATATTATTTATTTTAGTATTTATTTAAAGGTATGACATAACGGAGCGCGGGATTGTCGGAAAATGTCAGGTGCGTATTTCGCGCGCTTTTCAATATAAGGTGGTGAATAGTTGCGCGGCTCTGCAGTGCCGCTCCCGCTTTCGTACATCCAACAACGCCCATCATGAGGAGAAAGGTAATGAAACAGATTATAAAAAACTTATTTAATTGATTTTTAGTGTTTTGTTTTATAAAGAGTATAATTTGTGTGAAGTGATTAAAAGGTGTGAGTTAATGTTTTTTGGTTTTGATAAATTAAGTAAAATTTAAGGGACATAGCTAGGGCCTTTGGTACCTGGGATGTAATGGTAGTCTATATAGTTTCTACTAATTGTTTTGTGTATTTTGAAAGACATGGTATTTTATGTTGCATTAATTTAAATAACGCTTTTCTTTACAGGCATTAGTAATATTCGCGTGCCTCGTGTTTAGTGAAACATTGGGTGAACCTGAAAAACCTAAAGTGAACCTGGTAGATAACATTGCTAAGGATAGTGGTTCCCGTCTGTATCATCATGTTCCCGCTGGAGTGTACACCAGCGCCGCGCCCTACGCCGCTTACTCGTTCCACGCACCGAGTCTCGCCGCCGCACCCAAAGACATGCAGCTCTTACCCGTTAATGAGGAAAGGGTGGTCATACACAACTCAAACGGATTTTTGACGGACTCATACGGCAAATTCGCGGAAACGCCGCAGATGGTAGGATTTAAGACAACATTACCGCAACAATTTGTGCGGCTGCAAGATCTGCCTTTGCATCTATCGCAGCCTTTAGTGTCCGGCGCACCCGACGCGCAACAAGGGGCACAACATTTCTTTGCTCCGACGCAGTTCAAAGTGCAAGGATTACAAGCACCCGGTTCTTCTCCATTCGCAAGATATGCAGTACCACAACCATTCCTACATAATGCAAATATAAGGAATTTTGCAGCTTTTTCAGTTCCGCAAAACAATTTTAATCCTCATCCAGTGGCACAACAGCAACCCTCTAGCAATAAAGCAGTTTTCGTTAACTTGCAATCTGAGGAACAGCAAAGCAATGAACCAAAATTTCAACGTTTACAAGAGGCTCCTAGAAACTTACCAGTTGCCCAAGAGAACAAAAACCCGAATTTTAATAATCCTCAACCTTTGCGTGTTGAAAAAGAACAACTACTAGCGGCTCCTGCCAAAGTTACCACCTATGTTAATGGCAAAAAAACTGTTTTGACATTGGAAACTAGACCGCCACTGCCTTTGTTAGACATCAGCCTGCTTGAACCATTGACGTTCGCTAACCCCCTCGTTCCTCAAGTGCAACATTTCTTGCCAAGAATTAATGAAGCTACGTATCATTCATTACATGATTATAATGCTAATAACAAAAAACAACAAAAACCTGTTCAACGCAAACCTCAAGAAGGTGGAGGGATTAGAAATAAACCAAAGTCAAAGAATAAGACCAATAAAAAGAAACAACCGCGACCACAATATAATGAAAATGGAAACGATCATCCAACTCCAGATATCACAATAAAAGAAACACCTAATGCAAGTCCAGAGATCTCCTATGAAATTAATTCGCCTAACTATAAGGAAACGTACAAGGAACAAGTTGTAAGTTATAATAAAGAAACTACATCGAAGCCAGTGACATACAGTTACAACAAAGAGGAGAAATCGCAGCCCGTCCACTACAACTATAACAAAGAAACAAAATCTGAACCCATCCAATACACTTACGAGAAACAGGTTCAGTCGAAACCTGTGCATTATAGTTACGAGCATAAGTCTAAAGCGCCACAGCAAGAAAATCAAGGGCTTTATGAAAATCGTGACCAAGGGCCACAGCAATTAACGTATACACCCAAAGACGAAAATAAAAATGAGGAGCAAAGTGACCATGCCCGTGCGAAGCAGCCGGCGACTAAAGTCGAGCTGCAAGAAGAATTATCCGAAGATGATAATACTCCTGAACAACCGCCACAGAAAAGCCACAACATACAACATGAAGAAAACTCAAGTGCACCCCAGCCCCCGCAACAGTTAGCACCGGAACATAGACAAGTGACTCAAAATCAGAAAAATCACGAAGAGGAACCTGTCAATGATAACCACGAGTTCCCAAAATCTTTTATGGAATTAGTTAATTCTCAAATTAACCATGGACATTATCATGCCGGACCTCCCAAGTACCATAATAAAAACCAATTACCTATACACAAGCCTAACGAGCACATTCGAGTAGATCCTGAGCAGCATATACACCGACAGCAACCTGAACGTCCCCAGGGAACACAGCACAGTGGAGGACAACACCGCGAACAGCGTGATGAGTATGTCCCTAATGCTCATACGTATGAAAAACCCACAGGCAGTCATGACTTTTCTGAAGGTAACATACATGAAAAACAGAACAGACAACCGGCTAATGAAGAGGAAAATAAAGAAGAGAATTTCGAAAGAGCATACAAAAATGCAGCGTTTGGATTTCCAGGGTACGAGAGGAATTCTGAGGAAATCGAAAAGGACATTTACAACCCGGAAGCGTACGCGCTAGGTCGTGAGAATAATAATTTTAATTTCGAGCATGCGCCCTTCCAGCAATATTATGAAGAAAAAGATGAATTTCCAAAAGAAACCCACTCCAGTTACAAAGACAGTCGCGATAAAGTGAAAGAAGATTATTACTTAGATTTTACTGCTGCAAAACCTGAAAGTATCAACGATAGATACAATAATAAACAGGAATACTTTAAAACATATACTCAACATAAACCAGAAAATTATTTTGGCGCAAAGCAAAATGAAAACGAAGAACCTGAGAAGCAAAATGCTAAGTACACCGCTGCTCCTTACTACTACGAGCGAGAAGAAAAGCCTAAACAACAGTTGGCGAGATACCAGGCAGCGCCAGCACCGCAAGTTTTGTACGAATTCGATTACGCCAAAGAAACACCCCGCGATAACGCCGCTCGTGGCTCCATACCTCTTCAAAGATTTAAAACGAAAACACAATTCGTCGAACCCCAGTTTCAATATGGCTTCGAGCCTTCTGCCTTACCTTACCTCCTTGACAGCGAACTAGCGCCTATGGCAAGCAATGTAAGGCACGAAACCGAAAAACCCGGGGCGAGGAAAAAAACATACAAAGAAAATTGGTACATCAAAAAGAGTAGTACATCGGGGGCCAGCAACAGAAGCTGATAGTTATTTATTAAACCAAATGTTAGTGTAAGTTAATTGTAATGGCATAAAAATAAATTAATTGAAGGTTACTTACTAGTTAGTTTCTTTTCAATTGTAAAATCGTTATATTATTGCTTAATATCCTGCAATAAACTTTCTCCGTCGATACGTTACGTGACGCGATCTATTTCTTGCTACGATTTTGCCATTCAACTATAAATAGAAATAAAACAAAAATTTCTCCGGTCTTCAGCGGAGTCAGCCACCGTACCGTAAAGGGAGCAAAAAACGATAAACACTGATTATGTATGCTTCCGCAATAATCAATCGACGTGAATTGATGCATTTCACAAACGAAGAAATACGTTTAGGACAAGAATAAATACTAATTTAAATGATTAAAATAAACTAATAAATAACCTTGTGTTTTTCATTTCTAAAAGATTCAATTCGAAAGCATAAACTACAAAACAGTTTGCAATCAGATCACAAACACCTATTTATAAATTTATTCTGTAAAAGCGTCACTATCTGATAAGGTTGCGTTGCTTGAGAAACGATTTGCGCACCGAAACAAGTGAACGAAAAACTAATTGCATTTTTTGTTAAAAAATATTATTGCAATTGAAAAGTTATTCACGGTTTTCTAATTGTTTTGTCAACGGGATTTTTTTAGCGAGTTTTTAATTCTGTAAATTTCAAAATTAAATCTAATATTGTTAGTGTGATGTATTTAGTTACTTACTTAATAATGTGAAAAAGAGTGACCTTAAATGAATTGGTAGAAATGATTTTTTAACATATTTTTTTTATAACATAAGGTAGCAAACGAGCAAGCTGCCACCTGAATCCGCCAAAATGGCGCAGCGTCCGCTGCCCATAGACATCCGCGATCGTAGATGCGTTGCCTACCCTTATCCGACGGAGGAGGAGACTCACATAAAGAGGATATTTCCCCTTCCTATGCATCTCCTCCACCGTCAAATCAAATTCCGCTTCCCATCCTCTCCTTTTAAGAAAAGGGTGGTAAAGAGAAAGGGACTTTAATTGTACTGATGTAATATAGCTTATAACACTCTTGGGCAGAAGTCAAATCAGTTAAGACCTTACACACCAAAATCAGTTCAATCAGAAACATTCCAAGTTGTTACAAAACATCTATTCCTTTCATTCCTATCGTTTCAATCATAAAACAAACACCTATACTAAGATAGTAGAAAAAAGCATATTTACCATGCGGTATAATTATATCTCTTGTAGAAGCCATCTCCTGGCTCTCCGAAGCAGACAACCATGTCCTGGACCAAGAGCTCATCATCATCATACCCTCGGTAGAACGTCTTCAGTATGCTCCACTCTGACAGCCAGGTCCTGCGAAGACAGGAATAGATACAAATGGAGAAGGCATGGATTGAAAAAGAGTGAGACGTGGATTCGCTAAAATGGCGAAACTGCTTCCACAGACATCCTAGATGTTTTAAAAAATAGTTTCTATTTCTCTAGATTAAGTCATTTTAATATGTACATTAGATATTAGACTAGCTGATGCTTGCGATTTCGTCCGCGAGAGAATTTAAAGAATATAGTAAAAACACACAATACAACTTATGTTAGACAAATTACTTTTCTAATGGTGATAAAATGTTTAATATCTTAGTAGTTTTTGAGTTACTACAATACATACAAAACTACAAATCAATCCCCTTTATTATATTGGTATAGATAATATTTAAATGTGTTTTAAATTATTCATACCTTTATCTTGTTAATAAACCAATTTGAAACATAAACTCGGTCATGTGTTATCTCTTTATACAAAGGGAAAAAAGATTTTTGTATTGCAAGAATCGTAATTCAACGTAGGTTCACCTGACAGGTCTTTTGTGAATGGCTTCAATGATTAATGGCCATCGTTCGAACTGAAACTGTGACCTATTGTGTTGTTAAAAAGAGTTCCGACGAAAAATGAACATCGTTTGAGATTTATTTTACTCGTTTAAGGATTGAAAGAGGACGAATTCGACTATTCTCAATTTTACCTATATTATAAATACCAATCTGTATCTATACTAAGATTATAAAGAGGAAAGATTTCAATTTTTGTATGTATTGAAATGATTCAACAACTACTGGGACGATTTCAAAAATCCTTTATCATTAGAAAGGTAATTTTTCTATGAAGAATATGTCTTTTATTATTTTTTAAATTCACGGGGACGAAGTTGCGAGCAACAGCTAGTATATTGTAATGCCAAAATTTAGTTGGATTTTTATTAGAGTTTATAGCCTAAATTGCTGAATGGGTCGCAATGAAATTTGGTAGAAAGAGAGAATAGTCTGGAAGAACACATATGCTTCATACTTTTGTTGTTATTCGAATTCCACGCAGAGTGTACTATGAAAAAAAAAATATCAGAACCAATTTTATTAATATCAACCAAAAGTTTAATAGTTTTTTGTTTTTTTTCCAGATCAAAGTGCAAAATGGCAGTCGGGAGATCGTGGTCGTATGCAATTGGTACGTACATATTATTCAGTTAAATTATTCCACTCAAAACGTGATGTGAAAATATGGCTCTATTTATTTAAATCTGAACTCTTTTTGTTTAGAAAAAAACTTAAGCGATGATATGTTCATTAATTATCGTTTTTTACGTCGACATTAATAATCATGATCATTTTATTCCCTGAAAAAAAAAATATAACAGTTTTTTTAATTTTTTCAGTTATGCTAATGTTACACAATAAAAATATTTTACACTTATGCCACGCGTCTTGAAGTTTGCCTCAGACATTGTTAGAATCTAAGTTTAAGTTAATATCACTTTTGCTATTAAATCAACAAGAAGTAAAGTTGCCTTGAAGGATCAGTGTTAGAGGTATAACTTGTTTACTTGAAATTGAAAAACTTTTAAGCACTGATCGTGAAACAATATGAGATATTTGAAATAGAGATTACGTTTTACATTTTAATTAAAGTTTTGTTACAGAGTATTAAACGCCAATTCTTAACTATGATATTTTTAATTTTTTTTTTAATCAAACGAGGCGGAAACAAACATATAACTATCTCAGTAAAAAAATCCATCTAATCAAACCTACAGTAAACCTGAACTACGTTAAATTCGGGTTTTGACTTATAGAAACTCTTTTCTAATTGTGTAACTAATTACTCTTGTAAATATTCGTATAGTCTCTTTGAATAAATTTGTCTGCAGTAAAATCTGTGTAATTACAAAATTCTATAAACTTGAAGCTTCACACAAGAACAATAGATAAATAGGAGGGCTGCAACCTTGCAGCGAGGCTGGTGAATGTCTTATTATCTGAATATATGTATGTATGTACACCCACCCATACAATTAAATGCGCGTACTGTTAAGTTGTAATGCTACTAAATTTAAGGCGATACACAGGACAGTAAAACGGTGTAGTAGCTGGCACGCCAGTATAATGTCAACGAAAGTGTATGCGACCAGAACCATTCTTGACGCCTTTAATTTGCATGCAGGTAGTTGTAACAATATTGAATATCGTATGACATAGAATGCAAGCTAGCTACAGGCTTGTGTATTCCCTGCCTTATGACAATTAAAATCATGCTGAATTTTCTATTATTTGGAATCAAAAATATTGTGAAACTTTTACAATAATAAATAATAAACTATTTCTTTTAACATAATGAG
>DVQH01002315.1:0-10293 GCA_018231625.1 Papilio phestus | reverse complement strand
GAGTGAGAGAGAGAGTGAGAGAGAGAGTGAGAGAGAGAGAAAGAGAGAGTGAGAGAGAGAGAGAGTGAGAGAGAGAGAGAGAGAGAGAGGGAGAGAGAGAGCGCTAACTCCAACATGACCTGGGCCCGGGAATTCGTGGAATCTCGGGTCGTTCAATGGCCCCATTTTGAGGTTGAGAGATTTTCTAGGAAAATTGAGAAAAAGAGAGAAAGAGAGAGAAGAGAGAGAGAGAGATTTCAATTTCAAATAACAAGATTACATCCAAAACGAAAACGAAAAAATTTATTTAGCCAAAATAAATATTTAAAATTCTTTAAATTCTGAGTAAATAAATTAGAATAGAAATTTTTAAATTGAATTATATATATATCTACAATGTTTTTAATAATTAATAAATTGTATAAATTTGAACGGATAGACAAAAAAGTTAAAATCGAATTAGAATAAGAATTCGAATCTATAACACCGAAAGTTAGATTCGAATCGATTTAAAAGTTCGAATTTTACTGCGCACGCGCAGTAATTAATAAATTGTAGAAATTCGAATTGTTACACACAAAAAGTTAGAATCGAATTGGAATAAGAAATCGAATCCATTTTCACTGAAAGTTAGATTCGAATCTATTTAAAAGTTCGAATCTTACTGCGCACGCGCAGAGAACAACAAACTGTACATTTTCTTCTATGATATTATTATTATTATTAATTAATCTTTTTCTACTTCTTCTTCATTGTGTTTAATTTTAGAAGAAGACAAAGAAGAAAAAAAGAAGATATATAAACGTTTGCTATAATAGACATTATTATTATTATTATTATTTTGTTTTTGGCCAAGTTTTTGTTTCCTTTGTCAAAGAACTCTATTTTAAGGTTAAGAAACTTCTCTGTGAGTGTGTGGGTGAGAGTAGAGAGAGAGAGAGAGAGTGCTAGAGAAAGAGAGAGAGAGAGAGAGAGAGAAGGAGAGAGAGAGATAGAGAGAGAGGGAGAGAGAAAAAGAAAGAATGAGAGAGAGAGAGAGAGTGGGAGAGAGAGAGAGTGGGAGAGAGAGAGTGGGAGAGAGAGTGTGGGAGAGAAAGAGTGGGAGAGAGAGAGAGTGGGAGAGAGAGAGAGAAGATAAAGTGGACAGAGGTCCTCTAACGAATTATAGTGAGTGTGTGTGTGTGTGTGTGTTCAAACTATGATAAGAACGAGATGATGACACTTGGGTGACAGCTCACTCTCTCTCTCTCTCTCTCTTTAAATTTTAAAAAGATTGAAAAAATTTAAACATGTGAAAGAGAACGGAGAGAGAGAGAGAGAGAGAGAGAGAGAGAGAGAGAGAACTTAAATAAAGCCCAAAATGACCACTTGAGAGGATTGCTTGACAACTTGAAACTTTCTTCTTCTCTCTCAAATAGAACTAAACCTTTTCTTTCTTTTTTATTTATATCTCTAGTTGAGCTGCAAATTGATGTTGAAATAATATGTCAAACTCTCTCTTTATCTCTCTCTCTCTCTCTCTTTCACTCACTCTCTCTTTATCTCTCTCTCTCTTTCTCTCTCTCTCTCTTTTTCACTCACTCTCTCTTTATCCACTTGAATCACTGAAAAGTTTCTTTTGATCCAAAAGAATGAAGATGTGGCATTTTTATTATGAAAAGAAAGTTTATTTATTTATTTATTTGACAAATTAACAAATAAACAAGATTAAAGCAAAGTTATATTAGATGATCATTCACTAAAGTCTAATTTTAATTTTAAATTAAATTATTTTATAATATAAAACTGATAATTAAAACTTGTAGAATTAATAAAATGAACATACTTGTTCAAGTATTTTGATTTTTATTAAAAATACTTTTTAGTTATAAATGTTTTATTAAGTCGAAGATTATTATTAAAGTGATTTTTAAATAGTAATAATGAAAATTCATAAAATAAAATAAGTTTAGATTTTTGAATACTATTAGTTCAAAAACTCGCCACCAGATGGCACTTCTATTCAGTCATTTTTGGGTTTCATTGAGAGTTCAACGGTCCTACCCGCGACCAGACCGACCCGAATGGACACAGCCCGGACAGCTGCCTCTCTCTCTCTCTCTCTCTCTCTCTCTCTCACTCTCTCTCTCTCTCACTCTCTCTCTCCACACCCTCCACCCAAAGCGCACACTCGTTCAATTATCCTCACTCTCTTGTGTTTGGGATTTGCCACAGTACCCAAAATCAGTACCCTCTCTCTCTCTCTCTCTCTCTCTCTCTTCTACTTGACTCTCTCTCTCTTCTCACTGCCGATTATGTGATTTCCTCATCACTTCCCTCTCTCATGTTATGTGATTGTTTTGAGTTCTCATTAAAGCCTTATCTCCCTCCTCTTGATCTTTTGAATGCATACACGTGAACAAACCTAATATACATCTATTTAATAATAATCAGAATGTTATTGATTCATTCATTTCCCGTTTTTGTTGTTATTGTACTCTGTTTTGCGAATTCGAGTACTCAACTCGAGATTTCCTCCCCGAATAATGATGAGTCGAATCAAGTTGGTTTGCTTACCTCTTTCAATGCAAATCTTTCTCTTCCCGCCAACTTTATGCTCAATCTCAATGCTTCGATGTTTACGGATGGCGATTTGCTTAAATACGGGTTTGGATAATCTTCGATTTAGCTTTATACATTTTGAATTCTAAACTATTGCTATTTGATTTGATTTTTGAATTGTACAATTTTTCTTTGGATTTAAAATTTGACTTAAGAGATAAATGAGTTTGAATTTGAAACAATAGTTACAAAAATATAAATTAAAGTTTACATTCAAATTATTATTATTCCCAAAAGAGAAAATAAACTTCTCTTGTAGTAGTTCAAATAAATTGACTGCGTCCGGCTCGTAAAATACAATTGATTATTTGTGACTTTGTGTTTATATTATAAAAAGATTTTATCTATTTTTTCATATACAATTTGTATTAATTTATTTATTTATAAACAAAAAATTATTTTTTTTAATTTTAATTTTGGTTGATACTCGAGCCAATGTTGGAGCTTTTTTAAAAGTTTCCAATATTCCCATTGTGTTGTTAAAGCGTGTTCTCTTAATTAAGCGTTCTCTTTTAATTACGGATTAATTAATTAGTCATCTATTTCTATTAATTTAATTAACACATAACTAATTTTGTTTTATTTTAATTGTGTTATCACAGAATTCCTGGATTCGAGGACAAATCGTCGGCTGATGAGTTCGAAGGGCCCGGTTTTTGTCAGCCCTACCGAGGAGTGGCTTGTTCGCAATTCTTGCAGAATCGTTCGATCTACGTTCGTGGCGAGGGATGGCAACAACAGATGGACGCGAAACTCACTGCGGCTTTCAGTGTGATCGCCACCTCGCAGGATGTCTCCTACCAGTGCAATCGGTTTGCCATCTCTTCCCTGTGCTTCTACGTTTTCCCCCTTTGCGACGATCTACCCTCGAGTCGACCCTCACCTCGAAAGGTATGCGAAACAAGCTTTATATACACGAAAAACTTAATAATCCGTGTTACTACGCATGCGTTAATAAGAAAAACTTGACAATCTCCGTTACTACGCATGCGTGCATAAAAAAACTAAAAAATTCACGTTACTACGCATGCGTATAGTTGTGGTTTTGGGACATTATTACGATTGATAGATGGATGGTTTGTTTTGGTCAACACATAGTTTAAGACATATAGGTAGATAGATAGATTCTTGAATTTATTTTTAGGTCAAAATTATATTCGATTTTTTTGTTTGAATTAGAATCTTGACTTGAATTAATTAATTTAATTAATTTTTCTATTATTTTTTAACCTTTTAGGTGTGTCGAGACGAATGCGAATTACTGGAATCGAACATCTGTCACATGGAATATACGATTGCAAAGAATCATCCACTGATTGGAAAGGTGGACATTTTGCCCGATTGTACCGAGTTGCCACCGATTGGATCTGCCGAGGGTAAACGATGCGTTCGGCTTGGTATTCCCAACACTGTTCAAGTAGCTCACGGTATGTGCTAGTTGGCTTCCGGTTCTAACTTCCGGTTTATTCTAATTCTTTCTTCTAATTACCATATATAGATCACACGTGCATTACGGACAAAGGGGAAGCCTATCGTGGTACGGCTTCTACGACACTTTCCGGTCAGCAGTGTCTCTACTGGTCTCAGCAGATCTTCCTGAGCACTGTTACCTATCCCGAGTTAACTGGTCATAACTACTGTCGCAACCCGGGCGGGCTCGAGGTGCAACCTTGGTGCTATGTCAATGGCTTTCACAAGGAGTTCTGTGACATTCCCAAGTGCTGTAAGTGTTTGGTTGTTGTTATTGGATATATAGTAAAATATCAATGCGAATTACAGGCATTTTTTATTATTACTGTATATGTAATGCTTATTTTTTTAATGCAAACTTGACTAATATTCGATTTTTTTTCTATTCGAATCAATATAATATAGTTGATCAATACTTTTGGTTCTACATTGTCTCGCCGGTTGTCTCCGCTCTCCTTCTGTTCATTCTCCTTGTCTGTGTCTGCTGCATTCGAAGACGCCGTCTGGTGGCACGTCGCAATCGTCGCGCTTTGCTCGAAGATCACCACAAGAATCAGATTATCGGTTCCGCATCACTCAATGGCAAGATGAATGGATTTCTCAATGGAACTTCCGGTGGTGCTTTAATGAGCACTTACGGCCCGAAACAAGTTACTACGAGTCTTACTTCGAATTCGAGCAGTTCAAACGGAAGTAACCGAGTGAATCGATATCACGTGGAACACGGTGGAAACAGTGTCGAGATGAACGCACTGCTTCCCTCTCAAGTTGTACACAATGAACAACAACCGAATCAACAGTTTTCCTCGTCTTCAAGTTCGAATGGTTCCTCGAGTGGACGGGCTCCGAGTGGACGCACTCCCACCGAGTACTCGATGTCGATGATTCGATTCATTCAGGAACTGGGTGAAGGTGCCTTCGGGAAGGTTTACCGGGGTGAGTTGTTGATGACCAATGGAGGTCCTCTGGTGGTTCCGATTGCCATCAAGACCTTGAAGGAGAACTCGTCCCCGAAGACCAAAGGGGACTTTCGACGTGAAGCGGATCTGATGGCTGAATTGCAACATCCGAACATTGTCTGTCTTCTCGGCGTGTGCTTTGCCGAGGAACCCAGTTGTATGTTGTTTGAGTACATGCGACAGGGTGATCTACATGAGTTTCTGGTTCGTCATGGCCCGAATCCGCCCATCTTGGAACCGGCAATTCAACCGGAAGATATGCTTGAAGTGGCAGATTGTCTTCATATTGCCACACAGATTGCGGCTGGTATGGAGTATTTGGCAGGACATCATTATGTCCATCGGGATTTGGCTGCGAGAAATTGTCTCGTTGGTGAGCATCTTACGGTGAAGATCTCCGATTTTGGACTGTCTCGCGATATCTACTCCAGTGACTACTATCGAGTGCAGAGCAAGTCACTGCTTCCGGTTAGGTAAGATGACTTAAAGTATAGCTCTTAACTTAACAATCATTTTGGTTCGGGAACTTTCTCATACACTAATTTGTGTTACTGGTTTCAACACATACTAGTGTATGAGAAATTTCAAAAACAAAAATGCTGGTTAAGTTTAGAGTCAATGTTTTTATCTTGAAATTTGGTAAAGAAGAATTTTTTTATATTCTTTATGTAATGCAAAATGTCAAAATATGTGTGTAGAATTGAATATGAACATTTGAAATCTGCCAAATATATATCTTAACTGTTCGGAATTTGATTCTAAAGTTTCGGTTTTTATCTCAACACAATAGTGTAAAAAACTTATTCTAATTCAATTATTTTTGTGGGAAATCTTTATTGTTTTGTTAAACCGAAATTTTAGAATTCAATTCAAGACAAAATTATTTGGCAACTTTCAATTCTACATATTCTAAACTTTCGAATGACATATAAAGAATATTAGATAATTCTTTCCACCTTCTTTCTAGATTAGGCTAAACTTGACATCACTCTTTATTGGTGGTATTTATATATATATTTATTAACTTTATACCAATTTTCAGATGGATGCCAGCGGAAAGTTGCCTATACGGCAAGTTCACCACCGAAAGCGATGTCTGGTCATTCGGAGTCGTACTCTGGGAGATCTTCTCCTTTGGCCAGCAACCCTACTCGGGTTATTCGAACACCGAGGTGATCGAAATGGTCCGCTCGAGGCAGCTGTTGCCAATTCCCGTAAACTGTCCACAGCACATCTACGTGATGATGCTCGAGTGTTGGCAAGAGATGCCCACCCAACGGCCCACCTTTCACGACCTTCACACACGGCTTCGCTCATGGCAAGCCGTACATACAAAGGAAACAACGCGGAAACCAAGTCAAACCGGAAGTCAAAGCTACCGAAGCCAACGGAACTACAACTCCAGCCAGAATAGCCAAGGCAGCGCGGTGGCTTACCAAACTACCATGTTGACCGATTCAACTACTGCCACCCCCACTCACCAGCCACTTCCACTGCCACCCCCACCACCGCCTCCACTTCCACCCCCCACCGGGGGTCACTTCCGGTCGGTGGCCTATCCCACCCCTGCCACTGTGCAGTACAGTCAACAAGGTGTGTTTTTGAATGGGGATCCGATTCACCACGGACCCACCGCCTATCACCACCCCCCTTCGCATCATCCACTGCAACAGTACCAGTTTAGCTCCGCCTCCTCCAATCAAACCGGAAGTAGACCCAACACGCCACAAGCGGCTCGTGCCAATAAGCTACCCATTCTGGGACACTGTTAGCCACTTCTATTTCTCTTTTTTATCTCTCTCTCTCTTTCTCTCTCTCTCTTTCTCTCTCTCTCTCTTTCTCTCTCTCTCTCTTACTCTCTATTCTCTCTTTCATCCTCTTTCTCTTTCTCTCACTTTCCCCCCTTTCTCTCTCTCCCTCTCTCTCTTTCTCTCACTTCCCCCTCTCTCTCTTTCTTTCTCTCCGTCTTTTTTTCTCTCTCTCTTTCTCTCTCTCTCTTTCTCTTTCTTCCTCTCTCTCTCCTTCTCTTTCTCTCTCTCTTTTCTTTCTCTCAATCAAGAGCTTATTTTAACCATAAACACACACACATATATATATTCTAAAGGATGTTCTATATGTAAATAAAATACATTTCATTTTAATATAATATATATGCAAATCACAAATCAAATCTTGTTGTAAATAATAATTTTAAAAATGTCCCTTATTATTATTATTATTAGTGGAATTTTAATTTTAATTCCTTCTACAATCTCATCTGGTCACACTTATTATTATATACAGTCTCTCAAGAGCTCTTTTTCACTCTCATTTTCACTCTCTCTTTCTCTCACTCTCTCTCTCTCAATCACTCTCTCTCTCTCTCTCTCTCTCTCTCTCTCTCTCTCTCTCTCTCTATCCCCTTGAGAATGATCCGTGGCATAATTTCGAAGTCATCACTTTTTTTCTTCTTTTCTGGAAAAAAATCTTCATAATATTTTCCCGAAAAGTTTTTCGCTTTCATGTAAATATATATTTATCTTTTTTCTCATTCTAACCAACTTCTTCATTTTGTTTGTTTGTTTGTTAATTAACTCATTGACTAATCACTGCTTTCTTATGCTTCTCTCCTCTTTTTTCTTTACAAAATCATCAAATTTTTTAAATGTAAATTTTCTTTTGTTTTTTATAAACAAACCAAATAACTCTCTCTCTCTCTCTCTCTGTTCTTTTCTGTCCCCCGGAAAACCCTTCTTTTTGGATGTGTTTTTTTTGTTTTTGTATAAAAATGAACAACTCTTTGCTTTTTTATTTTAATTTATTATTATTATTTTATGATTTTTTAAAAATTTTATGACATTATTATTATATAACACACAATTTATAAATAAATAAATAATAAAAATAAAATAATAACAAAATGAATTTGAAACATGATTTGAATCAAACTCTCGGCTTTCAGTTTTTATTATAATTAAAAAAATTAATTTACAAATATTTAAATGATATACAAAAAAAAGTTAAAATACAAAGAAAAGTTACATTGGTCATATATGTAAAAAAATAAGAATAAAGTAATTGTTTAATTTATCGTTATATATAAAGATGAGATGTGATCAAAGTTGCGAATAAAACATAAATGAGCTATTCACAAAAAACGTGACCAATGTATTTTACTCATAGACTTGACTGCTGGCTTCGGTTTGTTCTTTGCCTATAGCCACGTCTTTTTTGTACTAGAAATAGTTAAATTGTCACGTAATTTGTGAATTGCTCATTTATGTTTTATGTGCTGGATGTGATATTTCACAACAATGATGAGTTTGAAGTGAATTTTGGGTTCATTTTATGCACACTGCGAATGTGTGAAGTGAGGTTAAACTTGTGTTTGAAAGCATGCGAACAGTGGGCGCACTGAAATGGCCGTTCATCGCTGTGTGTTCGTAGGTGAGTTTGCAGTGTTTGCTTTCGTTTGAACGCACTCGAACACTGGTGGCAACGAAACGGTCGATTTTCCGACTCCTCTAACGATAGTTTCAATTTCTTTGTCTTTGGTTCTAGCGGATCGTTAACATTAACCGGATTCAAGACTGTCTCAAGACTTTCCGATGCAAGTGTTCTTAAATTTTCATGTAAAATAACAGTCTCCTTGTTTCCGTTATTTGTTCTTCTTACTTCTTCAACCAAAATTATATCATCGTCATCATCATCGTTGTTGATTTCAGGTTGTTTCATGTAAGACGTTTGGTACTCTTCATTTGAGTGAATTTCATTAAAGTTGTTACCAAAATGCGCCCGAATATGCTCATCGAGATGATTGAGTTCCATTGAGAAACACTGAGCACAAATGGGACATTCGCCTCGGTGATCGGTGCCAATGTGAATCAACAAATCACGGTATTGATCAAACTCTTGACCACAATCCATACACCGATTGGTGAAATGCCACCCAGCCAAATTCCACTCTTCTTCTTGCTCATTATCTTCCCCATAATCCAATGCATACGAATTGGAATAACCATTCGGATGAAGTGGCACAAATCGCTCGTTTATGTTTTCCTCTTGGTTTCGGTGATAATTGTTATTATGCTGATTCAAACCAAACTTTACCTTACAATGTCTTTTCAAGTGACTGTTCAAATGGTATCGGCGCATGAAAGCAAATGAGCAGTAAGGACAACGAAATGGCCTCTCGCCGGTGTGGCTTCGAATGTGCTCCTTCAGTTTACACTTTGAGGGAAAGTACTTGTGGCACTCCAGACACTGGTGTCGAGTTGCGCTAGAAGTGACTTCAACATTAGCATCTTCTTTAGATGCACAATGCTCAACGTTTGGCTCAGATAACGTTTCAAAGAATTCTTTTTCACAACCAACCATTAAGGGTTCAATTTGTGGATCAATGTTATTTTTCTGAGGAAGCTCAACTTCAACAGTCACAGTTTCTTCTTCTGCGAAATTCGATTTCTTACTAACAACCTCAATAGTCGAATCCACGATTGCGTTCTTCTCAATTGCAGACTCAATTATTTTTTCTGAATTAGAATCATTCAAATCCAAAACCGGATGACTGTGTTTCACTTGATTCTTATCATCATCATTACTAGTCATGTTTTGATCTGAAAAACTGCTGTGATTGATGAGTTTGTCTTCAACTTTAATCTTCTTATCAGTACCATACTCATTCGAATCATCAAGAGTGTCAACGTACGAATTCACACCAAACTGAGGGTTAAATCGAATCACATGCTGATGGCTTGAGTTAAGCTTACACAAAGGACACTTGAAACTTTCTTCTTCTTTTGCACTCTTAGCAGAAGTATCATTAGAAGTATGATTATTAATCAGATCCAAATTTTGTCTTTTCGGTGTTGACAATTCATCATCTTTATTATCTTGCTTGGAACTAGAATCATCTGCCAACTCGTTGATTTCCCCCGAATCACATGACACCTCGTCAAAACTGGTGTCAGACTTGGATTTGCTATTAGAGGTTCCCATTAACCGGTAAAACACGCTACTCAACACTCCAGTAAGACGTTCCATAATGAGGATAACTGAATTAATTATAATTAATATAAATAAATAAAACAAAACACATTAGAATGGACACAATTATTATAAATTCAAAATATATACACACTTACCCAAAGACAAAGACTGGAGTGTGATTTTGCTCAGATCCTAGCACATTGCAGTGTGGCTATAGCCCAAAGCCTGTTGTGGCAAGGTGCACATGTGTGTGAGAGAGAAAGAGAGAGACAGAGAGAGAGAGACAGAGAGAGAGAGAGAGAGAGAGAGAGAGAGA
>DVQH01002314.1:0-10294 GCA_018231625.1 Papilio phestus | reverse complement strand
AGAGAGAAAGAGAGAAAGAGAGAAAGAGAGAAAGAGAGAAAGAGAAAGAGAAAGAATGGATTTGTGACTTTCATCTCTGTTTCCACACACATACTCTCTCTCTCTCTCTCTCTCTCTCTCTCTCTCTCTCTCTCTCATTGTAACCTAACACTCGAACTGTTTTTTCTTTTTCTTTCTTCTTCCATTTCGTTGTTGCTCTCTCTCTCTCTCTCTCTCTCTTTCTCTCTCATTGAAATCTATCAAATACATCAAAAATGATTCAAAATGAGATTCAACCCGACACTAGGCCCGCTACTCTTCTGGATGGATGATCACACTAGTGGAATATTCAAAATGGCTTAATCTCTTGAGCCGACTCACCTTGATTTTCAACTCGCCCCTCTTTTCTCTCTCCTTCTCTTTCTTTTCCCTCACTTGCCCCTTTTTTCACATTCTCACTTTGCATTGTTTGCTATTCTAGTTAAAAATGCTAATGCTCGTTGTATGTAACCATTTGAGCAGCTAGTGTGCCATCGCGCGCAGCCATCATCAGCATAAACGATTTCCTAAATGAATTTTAATGTCTCTCTCTCACTCACTCACTTTACACTCTTCTAAGATACAATTGCACATTTGACCCCCGCAAGCGCCCAAAACGACCCATTGTGCCACTATCAACCAACGTGAATGTGTGTCGCTTTCGATTACAGTTATGACTTTTAATTTGTTTCACCAAAAAAGCACGCTACGTCTGCTGTTCTGGTACTAATTTTATGGGAAAGCAAAAGAAGAAGAAGAAAGAGAACTAGCTGCAAAACCAACTGCATATGTGTGCCAATGTGAGTGCGCCAATCAATTTGCTTTATTACACTACCCGAGCACACACAAAGAAAGACATCAAACAATTTTTAAAGAAAAAAAATCTTGCCACACACTTTTTCAATTACATTTCCACATCTATCTACAGCAACCAAAAGTTAAATAAATAAATAAATAACTTTTTTTGGTCCGTCTTTTATCATTATTGCCGTCGTAGATCAAGCAGACTAATTGACATGTCTGTCCACGCCTTCTCAAATTCTCTCTCTCTCAATCTTCTTTTGTCGTTGCAAACTAGAAATAGCAATTGATTTGTTTTCGTTGTTATATTATGTTACGTAAAAAGGTGTATTTCCAAAACCAAACACGGAACTTGATTCTCTATTTATTTACTTTATTTACTCTTGATCTGACACGCAAGAACTGTGACTTTTAATTTGTTTCTGTTGCTGTTTTGTTCTTCTCAACCACTCTCTCCTTCTCTCTCTCTCTCTCTCTCTCTCTCTCTCTCTCTCTCTTACTCCTCTTCTCACTTTGTTGTGTTTCGAAGACGTTTTTGGCTTTTTCTTTCATTCAAGTCTTCACCCCGTCACTTTCTCTCTTAATTCTGCAAGACGACAATGAAGCTTTGAAAGTATTGACGCGGGATTATGCCTGATTCGATGAGCACTCGGCGCCAAGTCAGTGTTTGTTTAGTTGTCTGTCGCCGTGTGTCTGTCTGCGGATCGGTTAGTCGGTGGGCTGGCAGAGAGAGAGAGAGAGAGAGAGAGAGAACAAGTCAGAAGCAAACAGACCGATCCGACTCGACTCACTGCTCTGCCATTCGATCTGCCAATGAAATTCAATTGAGCACCACCAACTTCACTAAGCCCCCCAGACGGATAGAAGGAGAGAGAGAGAGAGAGAGAGAGAGAGAGAACAAGACAGACAGGCCGATAGACAGAATCTTCTTTTGTGATCTCACTCTTCTAGCGTCTTGGTCTCCCCCCCAACCCATCATTTCACCACCACCACCACCTCCTTCCTCTCTCTCTCTCTCTCTCTCTGGTGTGTTTCATTGTATCCGATTTGTATTATATTTGTTTCTTTCTTTCTCCCTTCCTCCTTACTCATTGTCGATATAATAACTCTATCGGGCAAACACAATGATGCCACTTTTAATTTCTCGATGAAAGAGGGGGACAAGAAGTAGTAGAAGAAGAGAGAGAAGGGGGAAAGAAAAAGTGAAGCAAAAAGCTTTCGATACCATTTTTTGGCTTTTGTCTTTTCCAAACAGACGAGAGCCCATTGGTAGCTCATGTTACGCTCCAAGTTGCGCTTCTGCCCTCTCTCTCTCTCTCTCACTCTCTCTCACTCTCTATTTCGAAATCTGAGACTCTCGGTACAGTATGGTTCCACTCTGGCTCTCTTTTCCTGGTTGGGCACCCGTTTCAATCTTGCTCACAGCGTGTGTGTGTGTGTGGCACCCACGCGTCGATAGTCTTTTTGCGGTGGGCAGAGAGAGAGAGAGAGAGAGAGAGAGAGAGAGAGAGAGAATTTCACCTGCGCGCGCGGCCATTTGTCACGCACCACCAGGTCATAGTCGCCATCATTTTCTCCCGCGATGTGTATCTGTGTGACTTTTTATATTGTTTTTTGTTCTCAATGTGTGTGTGCGGTGGAGAAGGGGAGGAGATCGATCGATACTTTGTTCTCCTATTCTCTCACTAACTAACAAGTGCTGTACCAAAACTCCATTGATGACAGAACAGGCTAAAACACATTGCACTAAAGTGTGTGTGTGTGTGTGTGCACTCGAGGAGTGATGACGGAACTGGCACTGGATTCCACTTCCCTCTCTCTACTTTAGCAAGAGAGAAGACTATCTCACTCGAAATAACTATCGTCACCAGAGAGCTGATAGACTGGCGCCATGGTGCTCGATCCGTTCCTTTTCTCTCATCTCTCGTTGTCATCGTCGTTCTCGCTAATCTAATTTAAAAGTGGAACACGATAAAATAATTTTCATGTTTTCCAGCCACTTCTCTTTTTCTCTTTTTCCCTTCTCTCTTTACTGGTTCCCTCGGTACCAATGTTAATTCTCTCTTTCTCTCTCGTTTTCGCTTGTACCCATACTTGATGTATCTGTATGTCTGTATGAGTGAGTGAGTGAGTGTGTGTGTGTGTGTGTGTGTGTGTGTGTGTGTGTGTGTGTGTGTGCAGTTTGTAATCTTTTAATCCGTACGAGCTGGCGCGCGCACCCATCCGAATCCAACCCTACAAACTATGTAAAGTGCGTGTATGTGTGTGCGTACAAGAGTGAAGGGCAAATCAGTGCGATTGAGAACAGATCACTCAACTGACACATCTCACTCATAGCAATCTCATCTTCTCTCCTGATAATTCGGAGAACAAGTTACATTGAAACATGGACCTGGTTTTTCCCGGTGAAAACAAAGATACTCAAATTACGTAACATTAGAATGGAAAATATATTTGTTTGTGTTGATTTGAAAACATGTCATTCTCCTGTAAAAGCTCTAAGTGTTTTTATGTTTATAGTGAATTTAAGTTCATTTCTTAGAAAATATAAAATCTACATAGTCCCTGCAAACAAACTGTCAACTTTAAATTGTTTTGAAATTGGGATTAAGTATGAATTATTTTATTGTATAACAAAATGCGCAGAAAAACAAGTTGATTATAGAAAAACCTAAAGATTCAAAGTGAATTATGCGTTGTAAATCGTGAAACTGCCACTAGATGGCACTAAATTAAAAATGTCATGTCAAACTCAAATTTGATTTTCTAAAATTAGGAAACAATTTTCGCATTGTTTTATTTCATATACTATAAAGTCACTTCGTTGGTGTTCTACTTGCCTTTTACAGTGTTCTAACCCCAAAAAATTAGGCTTAATATCACTCGGATGATCTAGTCCTCAAGAGTGACATCATCAGGTGTCATCGTAAGTTCCCACTCAACTCTGTGTTTGGAATTTTACTGCATAAATTAATTTATTTTTTAATATTTAGAAATTTTAAATGTTAAAGAAACTTTCCACTCTACAAAAAAGTAAGGTGAGGGAGAGAGAGAGAGAAAGTCATAGGAATCATCAACCAAATGCCAAAGCAAGTTAATGGGAAGCAAAAATGTTCTTTATTTCTCTCACTTTCTCTCCTCTTTTTGCCCTCAAACTTAATTTACAAAAAAAGTTACCACCGGAAAGAGGCTTACAGATGTGCAAATGTATGTCGAAGTTTTAAGTGAACCAAATGCAAGAAAAAAACAAATGTCAGTCTACAACTTTCAATTTTATTTATTTAGAAATGTAAAAAAACTTTAGGTGCTAGTAAGAATTAATAAAAAGCTATTTTAACGAAAGAATCACAGTGTAGTTTGTTGGTAGACGGATTATTTGTGAATAAAAATACAACTAGTAGAGTTACTTCAAAGAGGTAACAAAATACAACAATTACTTGTCAATTTTATTGCAGGGTTAGCAAGGCGGGATCAACACACGTCCAGGCTTAGTTAGTACCACTGGTCGATCTGATTGATCTGCTCGTAAAGGAAGCCATAACACTCTTGGAATGTACGGCGTTGTGCTACTATGTTGTCCGGTCGCAGATCACGACTCGACTCGAGACCCAATCGTTTCTCAATTGGCCCTTCTCTCTCCACTATCATTTGATTTGATTTTTTGTGCTCGACAAACTATCGATAAAGAGAGAGAGAGAGAGAGAGAGAGAAAGATTGAGCAGTAGCGCACTGCTGCACAGCTCTATTCCAGAGAGTGATGTTTTTGGCAATCGAATTTTGAATTTTGTTCTTTTTTGACTCTCGCCTTCGATAAGGCAAATGGAGCGCTCTGGTATGTCTGTGTGCGCGGTGCATTATCATAAGCACGAGTGCGCGGTGATGGTGAAAGGCAGTAGTCAGTGAAAGAGGGGGAAGAGAGAGACTTTAAAGCCAAGTTCATAATTCAAAGTCTCGTTGCGAGAGTCACCAACAGAGCAGTAGTGGCAGGAGAGGCATGCACACACACATACATACACATACTAACACTCTCTCTCACACACACATACACATACTAACACACACACAGTAGTATTAGCATGATTACTGACATCAGTGCGGGCCCGGGCAGTGAAGCTCGCTCCCAATGAATGCCGATTGTGTGTACAGTGCCAGTAAGCGTGCGGACCATTTTCATATTTTGACATTGGTGACGCCTTAGCACAATGTGCCCCTCACAAACTGGGCCAATTTGCTGCTAGAGTGAACGAGACAGTCAAAGAGAGAGAGAGAGAGAGAGAGAGAGAGAGAACAAACGAGCTTCGGGATCGACTGCTCGATTGGCTCCTTGGCACGACGATGGCCGCAGGGCACATTGCGATTGCCCGTGACTCAGTGAGTTGTCATCGAGAGCACGTCACGACTCGCAAGCACCATAGATTATCATCATGCCACTCGGTCCACCAGTCAGATATCAAGAGCATCTCTCTTTTAAACTGTTTGATTTACTTTACCCGAACCTGCAGCTACATGAATCTAATTTGAAAGTGCGCCTTTAAGAGTGCATTGTGGGGAGACTTATTTGGACTAGCCATTGCTCACTCGACCAACCACTCTAAGCCCTGCTTTGTTAGTGGCAGACTAGTCATCACCAATGCACTGTTCGCTTCGATGCCATTCTATACGAGCTGGATTGTCGGAAAGTCAAAAAGACAATGCATGAAAGAGATTAGATTTGTTTGATTTGACGCCATACAGCACAAACATCAAGGTCAAGTCGGCGTGGACAGCTTTGGAGTCCAATTACGCCGGCTTGATCTTTCTTACTTTCCCTCTCATTCTCGCACACTATTATTTACTTAGGCTTTGGTTTTCGCATTACATTCCCTCTCTAGATAAACAACGGAGTAGTAGACTTCACTTACAAGCGTCACTTGCCAGCCAACGCTGCGATTCGTTACATTCTTAGTGTAGACAAACTTGCCATTTCATGTCAATCTTACATTAGCTTAACTTGGTGAGTTAAGATTGCCTAACTGTGAATGTCAACTACACCAATTATAATGTAACTCTATAAATACTCCATACTTGTACACAAATTATCCATAGTTGTTTGCCTTGTCTGTGGCTTCGAATCAATAACCGAGTAGTGCTGTGTGTGAATTGAGTCCCGGTGTGTGTCTGTGTTCCAATTAGACGCCCGAGCTGGCAGTGGCAGTGATGGCATCCATCTATTTCCGATTAGGAAGCGAAAAGTCTCGCCCTCGATTCTGGCGCCAAGTGTCGCAAGCGCGGCATTCAAGTTAGATGAATGGAGCTTCCAATCAAGTCTCTCTTTCTCTCTTTCGATTGATGCACTTGCACCTTGTTTCCAGTACCCCATACTGTGTTTATGTGAAAGAGAGTAGAAGCTTTAAAATTCACCGCACGGATATGGTTTAATTTGACTCAGCACACACACACACACACAGATACAGACTGAGTGAGCTCGAGCCGGCGCCGAGCTAGGCGCCTCGTCGTCGTCGTTTAATGAAAAGAATTCTCTCCTTACCCCTCACTAGGCTGGCTGGGAGGATAAATGGCCCCCCGCTAGTCTCGCTCGCACTGCCGAACTCATGTCATCGAGCTAGCAAAGGCAGCAAGAAAAAGAGAAGCTAAATGTCTGAGATTTTTCACTGATTAATTCGCGATTAATCGAGCGCCAGCGAAGCGAGCTCACATGCGGCAAGTGAGCGCTTTAAAGCCATCGAGCGAGTTTAGTTCCACCAAAAGGTTACAGGGTCACAGTTGGCCAGGCTATTTGTTCCATCCGCGTTCCTCTCGATCACTCTTCACTTTGGCTACTGTGTGATACACGCTGCGCGAACCCATTACTAATTGATCACTGATCATAAATCAGACTGCTTGACCAGTATGTGTGTGTGTGCGTTCAATCTAAAGAGGTAACGAAAGCGCAAACTGTACGCACACACTAACGCGCTAATTCCACTGCCAATCTGCGCCCCAAATCGAAACACTGCTTATATTCTTTAAGGTCATTCTGCAAAAAGAGCAAAATCTTTATTGGTGGGAGAATAGCTAAATGTTAATGGTACATTTTGTGGCAGAAACTTAATGCCTAGAACCACACGCCACGAGCAAGTAGTCAAGTAACTAGTGTGATTTATTTTAAACTCATCTCGTCGGTGTTTGTATAAGTAGTAAAGAAACCCATAAAAACTTACGAGGTAAGACAAAGGCAAGCGAAAGAGAGCTCATTATAGTTTACACTAAAAGGTCAAGTGGTCTCTTGCGCGCACTTGTTCTCTCTCTCTCTCTCTCTCTCTCTCTCTCTCTCACTTGAACACTTGCTCTCAATCGTTTTAAGTTTATATATTTTTGCAGCAAAGGTTGTATGGTCATTAAGTCAAGTCACACACACGCTCACACAATGCAGCAGTCTACCACAAAAGGCAAACTTTTTGTTTAAAGAGAATTTTTCGAGAACCGAGTATAAAAGGTAGTAAATTTTATAATCTTATGACTAGACGACTCGATATTGACTTATTTGTGCCATTTGGTCTAATTTATTTTATCATCATAATATTGCGCGTTTTGGTAACGGGAAACTTTTAAAAAATCTTTTTCCGTTGCTTCAAAAGTTAACGATGGTAGTTTGTACCCATTAAGAAGATTGTGATGAGTTGTTGTCAGCTATTGCCAACAACTAATGAGATGGTGAATTTTAGTTAGAGTTAAACATAAAACCCTGAAGCAATCGCAGTGTGCCATCGCTGAGACCCGTGGCACACTGAGAGTTCTACACCGTCATTTGCATTTCTTGTAGCCCATTCTGATTATATGGATTTGTCTTGACGCGTTGCCTTGACTATGGTTTGCTTATATCTGCGGCAAAATGGACTGGTAAGAAGTGATTCACTGCGCGGCCCCCGGGAAGTGCACCGGGTGAGCCAAAGTGACCGAGCTCGCAGTCTGACCGGTAGATCTGTCTCACCCAGCACCCCGGTGTCATCTTAATGGTCAATGTCCGTCTCCACTAAATGTTGCTAATAAATAATAATGCAACCCAGAGCCAAGCATCACACAGTGCAATCCAGCAGCATCAATATATTAATCTTTCTCCGATAATGTGGCGGCTGAATCGAGAGAACCACTGTCGCCGTAGTGCTATGTTAAACTCTGCCCTTTCTCATCACCAACTAGAACAACTTTATTCGACTTGATCGTTTGCTTGCTAGCTTGCTTGCTTCTCTCTCCCTCTCCCTTTCTTTCTTTCTCTCTCGATGTCGTCTGCTCCGCGGAGAAACAGATTTGCAAATTATAGCTTTCTAATCAGTGTCGACTTCCTTGCTGCCAGGAGACCAGGAAAATAAAGAGACAGAGAAGCGGGTGGACTCTGACCAGTGCCACTCTGGCCAGTCTTCTCTGGGCCACGTTATAAATTTTGCAGATCGTCTCGCATTGCAATCTGGACAGATAGGAGAAAGAGAAAGAGGAAGAGAGAGCTCAAGAGTGAAGGTTCGAGCTAGAATTAGCTCTAACCGACAAGGATAGAGCTCAAAGTAGGGTGGGAGGGAGCGTGGGTCGATTTTAATCAACAATAATTAGTAGTGGCCTCCATGTAAATCCGGCGGTGGCCGAGTGTCTGAGTGAGGGCGGTGTGACGAGAAGGGACAGTAGCACCAGTGGAACAAATGCCCACCACGGGCTCATTGGGAATGCACACGGCGAGCCAGCTCTAAGCGACACCGACTCACTTTCACTCTGGCGCGCTTGATCATAATTGACGATCACTCTGGCTCGCCGTCACCACTGAGTAGCGATTTGCATTAGCCTAATGGCGATCGACAGGCATCGAGCATCCGTGTGTGTGTCTGTGTGTCCGTGTGTCTGTGTGTTCGTGTGTGTGTGTGTGGGCCTAGCAGTATTCTGTGATTCAGCTCTGTGAGCCACCACGTTGGCCCTCATCGTCGACGCGGCACAATGTTGCTAATTATGCCAACGATTGTCACTGGCACCGCCATCCACCGCGCGTCCCACCGAACGTGAGCCTATTCTCCCTTTTGGGTTATTAGTGTGAGAGAAAATGCCGTGCCAAATACCCTGAAAATCCTTCACACAGCAAAAGATAGAGAGAGAGACAAATTATAGACTCGCGTTATCATCGCTAAAATCAAATCCTCAAAATGTGCCATTTAATATGTATTTATTCAATTTAACATTTAATAAAATCAAATTTTTGCAACTAGAAATTTCACTCAAAAAATACATCTACGTCAAAATAATTAGCACTATCAAATTTGGGATATTAAGAAAAAATTGTAATATAATAAATTTAGACTTGCAATGACATGTGACGTATCTTTCTATCTAATTTATTTAATTTAGATCTTTCTATTAATAAACTTTGCAACGAGAAATTGACCAATGAAGGACGACTAAGAGTTTCATGTGTAAGTAGAGGCTCAAGATCAGACTTTGTCGTGAACCCATGAACTTTTCTCTCGTGAGTGTGTGTGTATATGTACTAAGAAGATTTGGAATAGTGAATCATGTCATCCTCGGTTGAGAAAGAAAGAGAGAGAGAGAGAGAGAGAGAGAGAGAGAGAAAGTAAGAAAAAATTCTTGCTGATAGTGCAGCAGCAGAAAGGGGGGAATATAATTGTATTCAAATCGAGATCCGATTTGGTTTGCCTCTGGTCTCTAGTTACTTCTCGTAGTAAGAATATTAACCACAAAACGAGAGTGAGAGAGTGGTAATGATGGCCTGTCTGGATTGTCGTCTCTGCGTTTGGTGGCTCTGTTTGCTTTGATTCAGAAGCGCGACCGAGCCAGTGTGATTGGGAAGGTGATTATATTTTGACCCCCTCCCCACACACACACACAACCCGCCATCCTCCTCCGCGGATCTCAAATGCAAATGTTCCCTTTGCGTGATTTCGTTTCGCGCTCTCTCACCCCTCAGTCGGTTAGGGTGCCAAACCAAAAAAATAGTGTTGCGTGGCGGGAGGGTTGGATCGTCACAGGGATCTCATCGTTATGTTTATTTTGCTAAATCTCCATCTCTCTCCTCACATCCTCTCTCACTTGCATTTTTTCTCGTGCTCTCTTTAATAATCAACTCACTATTTACACTCCTGTCTTGCTTCTTCTCTCTAGTTCACTCACATCCTATGTGTCTCCACGCAGAATATATTTCTTTGAAATTAGATTAGACAGACTAGCAGTGCGGGTATGAGCGAAAGTGAGAACCAACCCAAATCTATTCTAGTTTCTGCCCTTTGTGTCGTCGTTCTGGTCGTCGAAGGGTCGAGAGAGAGAGAATTCAAGAGAGAGGCAAGAAAGCAAATAGATTCATTTTTCACTATTTATACTCGTTTCGCTTGCCTCCTCGTTTCCTCTATTGCCTTTGTAAATGTCAATCACTAAGGTCGGAGCAGGGCTAGAGAGAGAGAGAGAGAGAGAGAGAGAGAGAGAGAGAGAGAGATGGCCCACCACC
>DVQH01002313.1:0-10298 GCA_018231625.1 Papilio phestus | reverse complement strand
TCAAAAATATGCTGTAATTGCTGACATCTTAGGCAACAAAGAAGTGTGTGTTTACACTTTATTATATTAGTATAGAAGTATAAATAAGTAGATATATATAAAAACTTAATTTAAAACCTTACAACATACTCAAGCAAGTTTCATAAGTGTAACTTTATTCGTAACTTTTAATGTTACAAGCGACATTTGCGTATAGCTTTCTCAAAAACTCCCGAGGGATGGAGAACATTTTCAAATTTCGTCTTGGCAAACTTGCCCACCTGCAGTATGCATTTTACATTAACCCAGCGTATATGTATACGACTAAATAAATTATACTTGAATAATGCACGAAATTATCTTGCTTCATGGGTTTTTGTGGCTTTACTAAATATTCATGAAGTTACCTTTACACGACGTAAATTAATGCATTTTAATTATTAACTACTGTTTACTTATATTACCAACGTGGAATAAAATAATTTATATATCAGTAGTTTTTGAGTAATTCCAATAACTCAAAAAACGACCCCAATAGTTTTTGAGTTATTTATTGAAATAACTCAAAAACTACTGGGATCGTTTTGAATATGATTTCAACGTTAGAAAGGTAATTTACCTGTAACGTAAGCTATGTTTTTTAATTATACGCGGACAGTCGCAAGCATCAGCTTGTTTAAAAATAAGCTATTAAAAATATAATAATATTAGTATGGATGTACACTTAATTAACAATATGCAACCACAGTTGTACACTACCAAGTTTAAATGTACTAAATACGAGAATTTATATTTCTCAATATAAGCAAGTATAAGAATCGATACAGCGCGTTCGAGTGTTCGCAGTAAGGTACCAATACCAACATATTTGCGGTCGTTACTTTGATATTTTTACGCTCATGTCGAGTCGTGCTCGTGTATAAAACTCCTTTTTCACTGAGCGAGCGTACGACTGCCGTATGTGTACTCGAGTCTACCTATTTCTATTATTAGTTGACGATCACAGGTCGTTAACATGTAGCCACACGCGGTAAATTATGGTTTCAATATATTTGTCGATTAAATATAAATTGGATTTTTCCTAAAAGGAGCCTACTGTTAACAATATATTTATACGGATAAACGACAATATAAGAAATTAAATGTGAAGCTTCATTACCTAATAATTTTGTTAACGGTACGGTATATTTAGTAATATTTTTATTTTCCGGAAATTGTTAAATCATTGTTTAAAAAGTAAAAAGACTTTTGGTACATTCTGTATATTATTTAATCGATGAATTTGATTTGCAACGCAACTTGGTCGCATTTAGTGGAAAAGGATCATAAGACTTCATAAAGGTTGTATTGCAGGTGATACCGAATGTGTCGCGCAAGTATAATGAGGCGACTGTGAAATGCGAAGTGCACAATACGGTCGGTAAAAGCGCCGATTCCAAAACATTGGAAGTCGCATGTAAGTTAATAAATTGATATAATTTGTGATGCCGTTTGTATAGCAGCAGTACCAGACTTCTATAAATGGATAGGCTATAATTTTTAGTATTTTGCTAAGGTTATGGTCGCAGTGGTTGTGTTGAGGATTCCAAGTAATAACACAGATACAATTATTATTAACATTAATAACAACCGTTTGAGTTGGAAGTAGAAGCAGTCATTTCCAAGCATAACCTATCCAATTATATAGATCAGTAGGCGTATCGAATATCTTTTACTTTGGTATTTATTCGTCGTATGCTTTAATTGCAGTAAAGAAGATCATAAGTGTTTTTCTCGTACTAAAATACAAATGATTTATTGAGTTTTCAGTGTGGAATTAAATTTGGTTAACTTCGTATTTATTGTACGTAATACAATGTGTATTCATTTTAAAATAAAAGGCAGTATTTATTACAGTGAGCGTGGTTATGATCAGTATTGTGTAGTTTTCAAGTTCCACTTTGATATGATTCTCATTCTAGTTTTTTTTTTATCTGTTATTTGATAACCAAGAAACTGTAGTATTGATGTGTGATGTACTTGGACGGATTTTCAAATGAAGTCTATTTCCAGATGGTCCTAAATTCAAAGTGAAGCCACAAAATGTTGAAGGAGACTCAGGTTCTATCGCCACTATGTACTGCGTTGTAGACGGACATCCACAACCGAAGATAACTTGGTTGAGATATGAAAACGAAAGGATTATTGTAAGGACCAAGTGTACCAAATATACGTGACATAATAGTTTTTCTACTCTTGTTTGTGTAGTTGCGCGTTAAGATATTTGAAAATTGAGAAGCATAAAGCGTGGTACGCCGAGATGATGAGGACATAACTAAAGATGTATTAAGTTTGAATGTGGATGGCTACAAATGTAAGACCGAAGAAAGTATGTATTGTGTGATAGAGGATTTGCTTAAGAGAGTAAATTCAGATATGACGGCTGATAGAGATGTATGGAAGAGCAACATACCGACTCTCTTTAGGGAAAAGGGCAAGTTGGTGCGTCGAATTCTATAAAAATTAGAAATTAATTTACACTTTAGACAAGAATTGTTACGTCATCAGATCGTCTCTTTGTTACTTCAGTGATATTTTCTTACAGAGAGTTGGCAAATCAACAAATCTAACAGTGACGGTGACAAGACAATCCGCTGGCCAGTACTGGTGCAGGGCGAGTGTTGAGGGTTACCCCGACATTGAAGCATCAGCAATGGTCTTTGTTAAAGGTAATAAGCACATATTTTTTTTCTTTATTTTACAATATGTTTACATTTACGTGTTTACAGGCGTCATATCTTTTACACAGATCATATTTGTTTATATTAACGACACTTTGAAGTCAAAACTAAGAAAGTTATGTCATTAAATTTTCCGAAGTAAACTTATTCAACATTGTTGGTGAAAAGTCTAGAAAACGCTTAGTCTGAATAAAATAATCCCAGTTTGCATTTAGCTTTAAACGATTCTGTTTGTTTATTGTTTTATGTTTTAGTTAATTGATTAACTTTCCTTGTTGTTTTTATTAGTTTAATTCTAATTGAATAGAAATAGGATATTGAGCTACGAATTATATGAATTTTAGTGACTTATTTTTAAAATCATTAGCTCACTGAAGTAGACTACCAACATAAAATAGTCGCCTCAATCGTATTGGATATGGAGTTCACTAAAGGCAAATATTTTCCTATCTGCCTTTAGTGAACTCCCTTAAACTCCTATAGATTTGTTGCCATGTATGCCTTCCTCGCGTGTTTATGCTTGAATTTTATTTTTGTTTAAGGTCCACCGAAAATCATATCAAATAGAACACAATACGGCGTAGAAGGAGACAGCGTTAGAGTTGAATGTATATCCTTTTCAGTTCCGAAACCAGATTTTGTTATTTGGAGTTTTGAAGGAAATGAAATTAATTCATTTCATAATCAAGTTAGTATAAATGTATCTTTTTTAGTTACTCTTTCATTAATATCCAATTTAATTTGTAATATAAAACGTATCGATTTAAATCGCTTTAATAGCTTCTCTTTGAAGTTAGATGTTTAAAATTTTTACCATTTTTTTTTAAATTATAAGGTGGCAAACGAGCGAGTGACCACCTTAATTTACCGAAAGGCGAAGCAACCGCTACCCATTGACATGCGCAATTGCAGATGCGTTACCCTTAATTGACGGAGAAAGAGACGCACATAAATGGGAAAACTTCCCCTTTCTATGCGTCTCCTCCATTATCAAAATCACTTTCTAACGGGACTAAAATAAAGCCTCCGGCCCACACAATGATTAGACTGTACAGGGAATTGCTTCCACTTCACGCCTGTCTTCTGTGTTGTCGTCGTATTGCACCGGGCGAGCTGACCCATTCTTGCGAAGATGTTAAAGCGGGCTCTACAACTGTCAAATAATGTTTACTAATATAAGAGTTATTTACAGGAATATGCGTTTTTAGAAGAGACATTAACCGATCGTACCAGCAAATCAACGTTGATAATACGCGAGAGTCGGACGAAACACTTCGGGACTTACAACTGTAGTGTATCTAACTCCTTTGGGACTGACACAGTTGAGATTACTCTGATACCGGACAGTAAGTTTTTCAAAAACTAGTATTTAAATACTAGCTGTAACCCGAGCTTTTCTCCGCGCAGTATTAAATTATGAAAAACAAAAAGCTATGTATCTCTCGGGAAACTGAATTTTGGGCATTAACCATATCCAATGTGCTATTTCATACTTTGTTTTATGCTCGAAATTTCAATGAGATATGTTGAACCGTTGCAGAATTCGAATCATTACGCAAAAAAATGTATACCTCGGGAACCCTATTTCCAGGATCAAAAGGAGCCAGTGTTTTTCCTGGCTATCCTCTACATCTATGACAAATTTCATCGAGAATCATTCAGCAGTTTAGGCGGCATACACTGACATTTATATTACTAAGATTCTGGATGCTTTAACTTTCATATATCATAAAAGTACATTTCCATTTTCCATGTTTAATTTTCTTTATCTCACTTAAAATGTGCCAACCAGTTTCAAGTATTGTAGTTAATTATTGTTAACACTATCATCATCTTCCTCCTCATCCTACACCCGTAGGGTCGGCACAACAGGTTAGTTGCCTATATACCTTCTTAATTTCAGAATCTTTCAATCTACTAATCGTAATTAGTAGTGCAGCAGGTGCTGCTATTCTTCTCCTAATAGTGATGTTAATTATCATGTTGTGTCATCGCAAATCAAACAAGACTGATGTAAAGAAACCTGACATCACAGACATTGGCAAGACGTGTGTTGATCAGTTCAAAGACAGTGATCGTAACTCTAATATCAGTGATTTGAAGATGGAACTCAGACAAGTCGAAGGCAGCTGTGATATGGTATGATTGTTGAACAATTATTTTATGTATTCTTTTAAGATTTTTAGAAGGTAAATAACGCTTTTGATTGGTGTTATATGCGTTAAGGTTTAATTGAATGTTATGAGACTATTTTATTTATACTTAATTATTTATATGAACTAAGAATAGTTCAAATAAATAACTAAGATCAATATAGATTGAAGTATTTGTTTGAGAAATCTACTTAAAAGACTTCCTTACGGCCAAATTTTGAAACGATTCTTGAATACTTTGTTTTGGAAATTTGAAAGGAATTTGAAGTTGAGGCGGGGTTCTTATCGCTTAAGACTCTGTTATCTATTGAAATGGCGTTTCAGTATTCACCCGCTAAAGTAGATTTTCTTTAGTGTAGGTTACAACTCTGAATTAGTCTCTGTTCTTTCGTCTTTTAACGCCCTTATTAGATCTGGAGACAGTTTCTGTTTGTTTTAACTGTAACCAAGATTATCCTTTTTACTCTACTAGACTAGTATATTCTTCAAGAATTGTCTTTATAAAGTACTAACTCACTTAACTCTTACGAATCCATTTAGATAAATTAAGATCTTTCAGGATATCTCCAATAACGGTTCAGAAAGTGAACTCCACAATCATTCCACTTTACACCTGACTACGAATCTCGGCTTGCCTCTCGCCGGCCCTGTGCCCCTGCCGGACTCCGGATACGACAACGAGCTCATGAAGCAATACCAACGATATAGTGGGGATTTTAATCAACCATTAAACATGCATATTAAGGTAAATTTATATTATGTATAGAATAACCGCACGGGAGGGCCTTTTAATTTATTGTTTACTTTTGTCAAATTCTCAATTGCAAATGTCAAAATTCAAATGCACAAATGACAACGAAGACCTTTGATATTGGCTAACAATTACCGTTACCATGGTAACCGTGGTTCCTGGATGTAATCAGCCTTTTTGCCCCTTTCCTGCATGACAATTTTTTTCTGAATTATTTACTCCCTAAGTTTAATTTAACATGTGGTGAAATTTTGCGTTCAGCTTAGTATTGTTGTGCATTAAATTTTTTTACTGTTAAAAGTTCTTTATGATTGATTTCCATACTAGCTTCAATAGTTAAATTTACTTACTTTTTAGTATCGATTACACATGTAGAACTGTACACTTAATTCAACTGCAACAATCCGTACCGATGTCGGCGTGTACATGTCACTTTAATGGTCGCTAGCTTCGCATTTCATTTGTTTTGTCACTGCGGACTACGATACTTGGAAGTGGACATTAATTTGCCGTCGAGTGTACCCACTATGTTATTATGCGCATAAAGTACTGTCTTTTTAGTATAAAAAGACAATTTGGATGAAGATGCGCTTTTGTTTTAAATTGACTGATGAATATTCAATAAGTATTTTAATTCTGCGTATTAGTCCTTCGTGTCTTGTACGAAGAATTTTAAGCGATCTCTTTTCGTTTGGTATGTGAAACCTACTGCAAGGGCCTCCTAGGGCCTCTGAATTTACTATGTTTTAACAATAGTTTCTTTTATCGAAATTTTGGACCAATCTCTTTGTAGTCATCATCTTCTTCCTCCTTACCCTACTCCCGTAAGGTCGGCGCGACATGTTTTTGTCTGGATTATTCCCAACCATCACCCCTCTCTGTCCCCTCTTGGGTATAGATGAGAATGAAAAGTTTCATCCCTTGCACATTTTGCGACTAGGGGACGGTTGGAACTTATTTAATTTATAACGGTTGTCACCTTATTGGTGATAGTGGGACTAAAAGGTGGGACGGATGAAACTTTTATCTCATCTGTTCCCACGTGGGGACAGAGCGGGGTGAGGGTTGGGAATAATCATTTTGTCCTCCACATAAGTCTATCATCCATCTCAGTCATCACTCCCTTCTTAATCATGTTCACGCAATCCATCCATCTCTTTCTAAGTCTACATCTCAGTAATATCAACGCATAAGTAAATGTTTTGAGCAAAAATTTCTTTATTATTTAAATTATGATGTTTTGATAACTTGGCTTCTTTAACGAAACCATAAGCGAAAACATTCCATCAACTAAATGATTACTTCAAACCTTATAAGTTGTACGTGACAAGAAATATAATACTTGTAACGTAAAACGTAATCTGACGCCGCGTTTCGTGGGACAAAAGATTGTTGATTAGAATCGTGCCGGATAATTATTGTAACTGATGTAACTGGCAACATTGTTCGTAGAAATTCGCATCTTTTTATTTCATATTCTAGATTACTAAGTATATGAGCGGGTCACACCTTTGACTACACTATCGCACAATTGTGCGATTGTCGAATGTTTCGCAGTCAATTCAACTGTTTAGTTGCACAACTAAAATTCGAGTAGTCTATCTTGCTTCATAGTAATATGGTGAATTCCAAAGTTTAAATGGATGAATAGATACATGTTTATTAGAATTTGTAGTCTAAACGGCTGAACGGATTTCGATATAATTTGGTACAGATGTAGAGGATAGTCTGGAAGGACACGAAGGCTACTCACTTTTTTTTTTATTCCACGCAGACGGAGTCGCGGGCGAAAGCTAGTAATCCATATAAGTAATCAAAGCAAGACTAAACAATTGTGCGGCAGTTCAGTCAAAGTTGTGCGAGTTGTAATAGTTTATATTTCGTAGAAATACAATTTATTCTACATCATTTATTTAATATTGTTACATGAGGCATCTTTAAAGAGGTTAAGAATGTACTTAAGCAAGTCTAGCCCATATGCAAACATTTTTCTTATAATTGCAAACTAGAATATGGCTTCCTTAACATGTAATCCTAATTATGTAATATTCTTCATAAATTCTAAATTTTTATTAATTTCTTCATCTTTTGGTCAAAACCTTATGATGTTTGTTACATACTAGCTGTTGCTCGCGACTTCATCCGCGCAGTATTAAGAAAAAAAAAAACCTATACCTTTGGAACCTGACATTTTTCGGAGATGAACCGTATCCGGAGATGTTACACCACACTTTGTTTTACATACATGCTAAATTTAATTAAAATACATTAAACTCTTGCAGAATTAGTAAACACGAAACAACACAATTAGTAAATCCCACGGGAACTGTGACAATTACCGAGATAAAAAATAGCCTAAGTGTTTCTCTAGAATATCCTCTACATATATGCCAGTCATCGAGATCAGTTCAACCGTTTAGGCTATAAATTGTAACAAACATCCATCCAAACTTACGCATTTTCAGTTTCCGTAACATATTTTACTTATATAATTTGCTGACCTTGTTTTATTGTTCCTCTAGGCTCAAGGTCATGGCAACGGCTACGTACCTTACGTAGACTATGCGCGGGACTACGCTCCGCCTTTGACATCAGATTCCCTCTCCGGGTCCTTATCTAGAAGTACTGATGAATCAACTTACCTTAGTCATTGTGGGTCACTCCGACGACAGAGCAGTAGCGGAAGATTGGGTGGATTAGTTGGACCTGATCGTGAGTTAATACTTAACTTCAACAACAGTTTTTGTAGTAAAACTTCGTATGGTCATGTCTATTAAAGATGTCTTAATGGTAAAGTTCGCAATACCACGACCACACAGAAGATAGAAGTAATTCTGCGTACAGCCTGATGATTTCTTCTTGATCAAAATTTTAGTAGATTTATGTTATTTTACTAATATTTCTTTAACCACTCCAGCTAAAGTCTAGGCTTGTACCAGGATATGGTTCACACAATAGTCGATGTTCGAACCCTCGACCGCAAGATCGGTAGTCCGTACCATAAACAATTAGGCTATTAGTGCTTACCTTTCCAAATTGAAGATTAGATGTCCATCTATTATATATTCCTAACTATTTTTTATCAGTTATACCAATGGGTAATCCCGGAGTGGTTCTTGGTGGTGGCTTGGATGTCAGATATGCAGCGACCTATGGCAATCCTTATCTAAGAGCTAGTGGTCCTATAGGTAAGTCTTTGAACATTTATTTAAATTTAATACTTCGCATTAAGTAAGGTTCATTCTTTTACGCCCTTTTTGTACTGTCTTGCCCAGTGCAATACCACGATTTCACAGAAAATATGCAAGTGGAACTCGTTTATCATTTCTTCTTACAAGTATGCGTGCCGAGGGTTGGGACAAGGATGTGAAGACGAAGTGTTTGACGGTGAGGGGACGCATAGGTAGGGGAAATATCTTCTTTTTCTGACCCCTCTGTTGATTAAAACCAGGCAACGCATTTGTGGATATCTCGTAGCTGCTTGCTCGTTTATCACCTTATACTGTAAAGATATGCTGTAGGTACATATTGATGTTTGTTGAGGTAAAAAACAAATTCAATTTTCTAATCGAACTTATTTTATGTATAGCATATGCAGCCCACGCCAATACATCCCCCGCGAAGTCTGCGCCACCCCCGTATTACACCCTCAGAAGTAACAACCACCCACCAAATGGTAAGCACAAAGTAAAACAATGGCCCCTTATCAAGTTACTCCTACGATATTCTTACTTGAAAACTTAATTAGAAAATAACTAAACAGTTTTTTATTAAAAAAAATCCATTTAAGAGTCTTTTCTAATTTCCAATTACAAATAAATAACTTCCATTATTAAAAGCACTGGATTTGCCAAGTATACAATGAAGATATTGTTCTGCCCCACGTGCCAACTCACAGAATACTGTTATGTAATGTTCAATAACTCTTTATTTAGCTTTTTAACTGTTTTAACAGTGCCGAATGTTATATCACCATCTTCGTCATCATCATCTCGACCGGTTACCAGTCCTTTAGCGTCTTCATCATCAACATGCAGCGCTCAACCACAAGTAAGTAGCATCACCCATTTTTTAATGTCGCTAAGTTTGATATTACAAAAATAAACAAATTAGCTACGAATTGATACATAGGTTTTCTCTGTTTCTTTCTCACTATGTCTTTCTCTCTTTCTGTTTTGGCTAAAACGTTAGTCAATTTTTAATGTTGATTACCGTTACCTTGATTACCGTTGTGATTGATTTCAATTCGAATCAAAGTGAACACAAAAAAAGTGAAAAACAAAATTCTGTTTAAATGACGTCTGTCAGATTTTAAGCGCCAACGAAGTACTACAAAAGCAAAAGTTATTGATTAGTGGATTCGAACGCTTTCCTAATTGAATCGTAAAAAATGATTAAGATTAAGAGTAGACTTTCACTGCAGGTTCCTAAAGCATCGCCTCAGTCTGCAGGAGCTCTGTACATCCTCCCGCCGTCCAGTCAAGGGAACCTCCAGTCTTGTCAGATTACCAAAGGTATTCCTTTATTTTGAACTAATTTTCGCCCACGACTTTGCGTGGAATTATGAAACAAAAGTAGCCTTTGTGTTCTTCCAGACTATCGCCTACATAGGCCCTTTTTTTTGTGACTGTTTGCCTTGAAGAGGCATTTACAGATTCACCGCGCTTGAGGTGGCCGAGCTCAGATGGCGCTTAG
>DVQH01002312.1:0-10299 GCA_018231625.1 Papilio phestus | reverse complement strand
AAAAGTAGCCTATGTGTTCTTCCAGACTATGCTCTAAACCTGTGCCAAATTTCATAGAGATCCGTTCAGCCGTTTAGGCTACAAACGCTAACAAACATCCATTCATAATCCAGCAGCATATATGATAGCTGATTAGGATTATATATAACAGTTATTTTTGTATATTTAGGTCACATAACTGGTGGTGTCTTTGTTACTATAATCTTGATTAGTTCAGATAACTTTGAGTACATAATGGGCATGCGTCATAAATTACGAGCTAGGAGTTATGGCTCGCTTTGAACTAAGATGGAGTCGCGCTGCGTATATAAAAACCCGTGTCTAAAATAGACTGTAGAAAAGGTTTTATTATAATTTACATTTAGGTACGCCATGTAAGAATTTTACTAATGAATTCGCCTTGTGTATTTTGTAAAATATTGGTTAAGTAACTTTTAACTGAAACTAGGTAAAAGTAAAAGTAGCAAAAAACATGTTGATTCTTTGTTCGATTTTTGAAAACACTCATGAGATAACAATGGATAATACAAAATGTAGTCATATTTAGCTTGTTATAACTCTGAAGCACATTTTTTTGTATTAGCAAGGTCAATCGGCCACTTGCCTCACTGCCTCGATTCACGTAGCTTGTTTGTGATGCAGATCTATGACTTGATTTCTTTTTTTTGTAAAGAAGCAAGTTTCCATTCTCACTTGCTAACGGACGCTGAAGCCTTGTCAAGTCTTGTTCAAATCTCAAGTGCATTGAATCATGCAACAAAAGTTGACTGTTGATTCAATGCATATACTTCAGTATTAACGAAGTATTTTGTGGTATTGCTAAGGGAATGCGTCATCCAATTCAAATGTACAGTAAATTGTTTTTTTCAGTCATACTGGAGCTATCAATTGCTAAGCTTTTATCTCGAACTCTGGCAAGTTATACTAATATTATAAATGCAAAAGTTTAGATGGATGGATGGATGGACTGAACGGATTTAGATGAAATTTGGCATAGACGTAAAGGATAGTCTGGACGAACACGTAGGCTACTAAGTTTTTTTTATTCCACGCGGACGCAGTCGCGGGCGAAAGCTAGGGAAGAATAAACTTACATCAAAGTATAATACAATTTTTATAACATAGAACAAGTTACTTGAACCCGATTTTGATCAGAGTTGGGAGTACGTGTCAAGTGGTACCTTTCAGTATTGGGTTGCACCTACAAAATCAAAAACGGTTGTAATAAAAACAATACTATATATTCACTTAGCATTTGTTTAACGTAAAAAGATGTTTGTTACATAATAGTTTTTACTACAATTCTTGTAATGCATTCTTCAAAAGTCTTATTCAAATCATTGTGAATGAAATACCAATCCATAAGAAATTACACTAGACATTAGAAAGAGAGAGAAAGATTTCTATTCATCCTTTCTTACCTGGAGCATACCTGCTCAATAATAGAGGATGCTTTAATTTGTTCCGTCAGTCGGTCAGGTAGCGTAAAAGCATGTTCTCTGTATAATACATTTTTAATTTCAGGTTTACTTCCTTTTTTATGTACTTTCAAAAAAAATTATCGCCCCTTAGATCTTTCCAATCCCTGGATCGACGGTTGGTCATCAAGGCTGGAACGCGTGGATTAAATTAGTAGTAATTAACGCAAGGAATCCTGCGTGCAGTCACGAGTTTTCTACCTTATGTAAACATTATAAACATAATTATTGTCAGTATACACTACAACTTGTATGTGCAAACGTTTCCAGTTAATCAATTTGGAATTCGTTGAACTGTTTGTGACGCCCGTTCCTTATAAAAAAAAACGTAAATTACTTCATTTTCTATGATTCCTGTGTGGTACAATTTGTGCATAATATTTGACTCACATTATAATAGATTTTTTATACATATTTCTAACATACATTACATATTTAATATACATACATAACTTCCAATATGTGTAAGTATTTTACATGGATTTAAGGACAAAAAAGGAAAAAAAGTAACCTTTGCGTCTAAATATGTCGAAAGAGGGGAAAGTTACATTTAGAATGATATAAATATCGTTGATAGTAATAGTCAGCAAACTGTGATTCCTGTGAGGACAAAGCGGATGGCCAGTGTCTGTCATGTTAATGAATGTACTGTGTCAAACGACGCGTGTAACTTGGTGGGGTGCAAGGGACAAATATATAATGGTATCCAAACTTAACGACAGCACGATATTTCGCTCAATACTTCTACTTTCTGACATGCATCTTGGTTGACGTTCCCTCGAATTTAACTGTGGGCTATCATAAAGTTTGAATCTGTTAATATAATCCGCCCCCTATCTCCCCACTCCCCACTCCCCCACCGTTCCTGGTACGACGCTTTCACGGAATGTTACCGATTTACCTGCTCTCCTTTTATTTCATCGCACGCTACCACGCTTGTCCACCAGAATTCCTTTCAATTTTCTTATCTATTTTAGGCAATTCCTTTTTATTTCGCTCGGAACCAGAATTGTAGATAATATATATTTTAATGTGAGTTTTGACATTACCATTTGTAGTTACATAATAATTACATGAACAAGGTTTTTTTTTTAAAAAAAAACATCTCGTTTACAAGTAGTGCTGAAGTATTAACACACTCAAATGTTATGCATCAGTGTCAACAACGGGGAGAGACCGGATTCAACAGTGCAGATCATGTGTTACCGCCACTTTATTGTATCCAAGAGTAAGCACTGTATCATATTAAAATAAAAATTATCTTCGTGAGATATTGGACCTAAGATTAGAACTCATAAATAAATAGACAGACTTATTATATCCACAGTGTACCACTTTACACAAGTAATACAATAATTTGTAATTATTTAAATTGTAAATGACACAGACAGACTGAAACGTTAGATAACGACCTCGAATCTTCTAATACCAAAGCGCAGTGCTCCACCCACACAACTATTGTTTCACTTGTCTGATAACGTATTAAGCTGCATAATTGTTTTATTACTTCACTATGCTACTACTAAAAGATTTTACTTTCGACGACTATAAAATTAAAGGTCAAACCCAATAAACGATCTTGGATCATATTTGGTGATAATCGATCCAAAGTTCACAATAGGTAACGTAACATGTGATCTATTCCTTAGGTGTTGATCGAATAACGATTATTATTCTGATAATTTGATACTTTAGCTACTAGATACCTCTAGGACATCCCTAATATTTTAACGGATCATTTCGCTTCGGCTCTGCAATTCACAATGCGTACAAACGATTGATGCATTGTCCCCTTCCGAATTGAAACAGGAAATTGAAAGCAAAATGGCAGTTAACTCAATTTACCTTCAATTCATATTGACAGTACTTAAGATTGTAATTCTATATGATTGTAAACATTTCTTAACCTTATTGTTATTATACTGTTTGTTATCAATTACGCAATAGATAAAATAAACTTGCCATTCATTGTGATAAATCAGTCTTGGAATGTGAGATAAGTTGCAATGCATAGATACAATAATAATAGCGTGTTACACTATTTTTTGTTTAACATATAGTGAGAATGTAAATGAAAACTGTTTTTTTAAATAACGGATAAAAGTGGCTTATGATCAATGAGTTAATATTTGTAGGAAAAGATGAATATTTTTTTGTTTATCATCGACAAATTCAAATCGGAGAATGTTGCTCTCGGAGCACATGTTGCTCACGTAATTTTTTTATATTATAAGGTGGCCAACAAGCAAGCGGCCACCTGAATTCGTCGTAATGGCGTAATGGCGAAGCGACCGCTGCCCATAGATGTCTGCCAATGCAGATGCGTTGCCTACCTTTAATCGACGGAAGAGGAAACGCAATAAACAAGATATTCCTAATCCTATGCGTCTCCTCCGCCGTCAAATCCACTTTTCCTTTCCATTCTTTTCTGTTAAGAAAGGAGATGAAAGGAATTCGGACTACCATTAGGCCTCTCTAACTTGCAGCAATATGATATTAAAAATATAAGAGTATATAACATCATTTTCTTTTAAAATTGCTTGAAAGGATCCAGTCAACTTCCCACCACTGAACCCTATTAGGGTTAGTCGTTCGTGAGAGTTGTGCATTAACAAGGCTTTAAACAATACTGTAGTTAGCGTTCAGTGAACACGTCGCATACGTTTTGTTTATATGCGAGGTAATGTAATATTGTGTAGCTTTAACATGTTTCCGCGTGGAACAAAGCGAGCGCCAGCCAGGTACGAGGACACGGATTGAAAACATCGAGCCTGCATACCTGCCACGTGATCCTATTGTTAAAATTCCCTGCGGTACATGCAGTTAGGGATGGTACTTCTTGACTTTAAGTTTTATTGTTGGTTTGTTTATGTCAGATATTGGCAATCAAAAAGTGCTTAATTGCTAATTTAACAAAATACCAAAATTACTTCTCTTTTAAATGTATTGTGTATTACGTAGAAAGTTTATAAAGTAATGTACTATTTTTTTTTTTAGTAAGATATTTTTTGTAGAATGATATTGTTATTTTTATGTAGTAACGTTATTAATTGATTTTATTTTAAAAATAACTGAATAAGTATTGGCTGACTTTTACATGCAAGTCGAAAAGAGGCATTTTTTTCGTAGATAAAGGCACTTACACACTAGTTGTGTATGCGGGCGGAATATTGATTACTGTAATGTGTTATCATTCCGCGGCAGGTGACCCGCTTAGGTCACAGATAAGCCACAATAAGTACCAAAAATAAAACCTAATATATACGATAACCTACATAGTTGATTTATCTTGAATATTTATGTTTTTATCTCTAAAATTAATTGTAAAATCAAAATATTTGTTTAATAAAAAAAGTCTTTCACGCTTTGATAACGGAATCATTGTACTACTGTATTACTAAGGCGACTTGATCTTATTACAAGAACTAAAAGCAATAAAATAATATAAAGATATAGTGACAACAAAGGCGTACATATATCACTCTCGTTTTCTCACGCGCGTCACCCTCTGCCGCGCCTGGCTACTCACCTGAAACATACCTCGCTCTCTGACCGACACTTCAATTACCAGTTAGGAACGTTTACAAAAGTACTTCAGGGTTTCAAAGCAGGGGTTTCCTATGACTCATTTCTTATTTTATCGATGAACTATTGTATCGTAAAAGAGATTAGATTTTGAATCGTTTCCCAGTATAAAATTGACTAGAAAACAATTCGAATAATGTTATTAATATTTTCCCGAAGTAAACTGTTGATAAAAAGGATCGACGTACCACTGATCAAATAGCAAAATCAATCAAAAGACAAAGATTGTTGAGTCTATTATGTTAGTCTAGTCTATTGGAGCAATGATATCGCACTTGAGCTCTTTAGCACTTACTAAGGATGATGTCTCTGAGTGTGGCAGTTTTAATGTTTAGTCCTATTAGCTCAGTCTTAGAATTCTGTAAATATTACGCTATGTTCTATTAATTCCCAGATCTCGATCATTTAAAATCACGCAGGTGAAATGTTGCGATCGACATTACGATAGTTTTTATATACTATTGTTATGCTGAGAAAACATAAACTAGAAATTCAATTTCTAATTGCATTAGGTACGTTGTAACGCGTCGGCTAATTCCACTTCATAGATCACGGAATAAAATTAATAAACTATGCCATCTTCAATATCTACTGCCTATATAGGAATTCTAATCTTTGACCATAAGCTTATGTTGCCAGTCTTTTTTAGTTGGGTTGATGTTTGATTAAAAAACAAATTAAGGAAAAAAATTTTTTATTCCTTTAAAAATGTAGAAGTTTGTCTCTCATATTAGGTAAGAATATTTTTTGAACGGTGAACAACCTTAGAATTGATGAGGTGATTATATGTCAATGAACTTTGTTACACATTCAGATCCAGTTTTGAGCGTTGTACAGCAGTTTATGTAAATAGCAAGTGAGCGTGAAATACCCATGAGAGATCGATAAAACGACGAACTACCATCGACGATAAAGCTCTTACATTAATAGACAATCAAGGACATTCAATTTAAACTCTTATACCTATTAAATACAATTTATTATGGCTTGGACAACGGTGATTAGATGGTTAGCTGGCCCACGCAAAGTAATCCTATAATAGAGCTTACTATTAGATCGTATAGAAAATGTATTTAGTTGGCTTCCCGTGATTTCTGCCGTTGAGAACATTTAAATAGTTCATTAAGAATTTATATCTATACATTCCTTTAACCGACTAATCAAATAACAGGAAAACTAAAATTTAAGGATACATATGTATGTGGACACGAAGTCCGCGTAGATGTAAACTTTGTGTTGGGAAATAATTCATGATTCTAAATACTACTAAATAAATTGAGATTTATGCAAATTGGTGCAAATAACTCACAATGACAATCTTATTTTTACATGTAACTTTTTTTTTCGTCAATTGGACCTGATTAAAATGAAATAATAAAACAATTTAAACGTTAGCAAAATAAGTCTGAAAAAAGGAAAGTAATACCGTGAGCATATGCATAAAAATAACCAGACGAATTGATAACCTCCTTTATTGGGAAGTCGGTATAAAATGTTGATTACGATACATTATAATTTAACGAATATAATTAATTGTAGTTACTAGTTATAAGCATTGTACATTTATACATATTGCTGAAATTATTAGCCTCGATACTTTGACTTCAGTAAGCATGCAACTTAGGCTGTATCTATGACGAAAGTTTATTAAATCGATGCTACTTTATCGACAGAACAATAACCCTAAGTATGATTTTTTTATAATTTCATTAACAGTTTTTAGACGTTGTTTATGATAAATCAACGATAACAAAAAGTTTTGCTCCGAAAAAAGATTTTGACTATTAAAATTTTGCACGAAATTGAGCATTTTAATGTAATCCAAGTAAAGTACGAGTAAGGTAATGTGTCTTGTTACTGTGTACCTATAGTAAGTAATCCTCCTTGGTTTTGCGCAATTTTATTTTTAGTAGTTAATCTTGATGTTACTTGGTCTTTGTACAGCGACATCTATCTTGTGGAATCTGAAATAATTCTTCACAACTCCTGTTCTTAATATTATTAATTTACCCTGTAGTCTGTATTTTATTTGTTTCGTCGTGCTTGGTTAAGATTTTTTTAAGTTTAATTTATAGACAGAAGCTTTACGATAAAACCAAAAATTAAGCCGCTTTTTAAGAATCTGAACAATAAGAAGAAAGGAATAAAAAAAACGTATTTTAATACAAAGAAATAATTAATGCTTGCCGATATATTTTTTTATTCTATTTAGTTCCAAATGAAACAAATACGTATTAGAGATGTAACAAATTAATCTTGTAATGTATTCTTAGTATCTCATAGCGTGGATAGATGGCGCTGTTTGTTGCTGCTGTTAATATTGTGTTTCAAGACTTTTTAATTGATCATAATAAATGACATGTATAGGAAAACACTCGTAACAATTCTCCTAGGCAAACACAAACTTGCGGCGTTCATGATTCGTCGGTGACACCTTATTTAATGGCGTTACATATAAACGTATTTATTTTAAAAACAAATGTATTGTTACTGTAATTATTTATGTAATAAGGAATGTCATCTTGGTGTTAGTTTGTTAGCAGGTTTCATGAAAGAATGTAAGGCTGAAATTGCTATTCGATTCTTGTAGGAGACGACTTTATTCTGATTTCTTGTCGTATTTGAAAAAAATATTCAGAATGTCTGCTTTTACGTATTTTATTATACTAAAATTAACAAAAGCAATTTTTAGGTAAATCTAATCCAAAAATGATGAGTCAAAAACATCACTTTTACACAAGTTTCATGTGGAAATCCGCTGTTTTAATTAGTAATTTACTAATTTTGTCTTACAACTGGGCGCTCCGTAGCCGGTTGGGTGCACCGGCCACGACGGTCTCGCTCCGCCACCCTCGCGCGTTGACCCGCGCCACCGCACCCCTGGGAAACATTACAATTACAACGTACCGACTTATTTGGTATTACTCATGTAATTTATTACTTCCGTTTACCTTTCTTCTGCCTTAAGTAGTACTTAATAATAATCACATACCCCTTTTTCGAGCGCTTAAAATAATAAAAAATGTAGACAGTTTGAATTTAATAACGCCTCTTGCTTATTATCTTACCCGTTAGTTGCATATTTGAAGAATAAAGTAACTGACTTAGTACTGGGCCATAAAGTAAGGTTGAAGGTGTATAAAATATTTGAATCATACTTGAGGTAGTACAGGTGTTATGATTATTTGCTCGGCGTGTGAGGTGAGCTCAATGGCCAGGTCGCGAGGGGCCCGGTGTGCGGGGCGAGTGCGGCCGAGTAGCCCCCCGCACACCGCCCCGCGTCACTTCACAGCCCCGCGGCCGGCGCACGCGCAGAAAGTCGAGCCAGTCGCCCGCCGCGCAGCCTCCGGTTTGTTTACATTCTTTGTAATTGGTGACGTTTTGTTATAACATTGTGTGCAATGAAAAACTCATAAGTGAAAACGTTATCTATTTAACAGTGTCGGTTTATTTGGTGACGTCGACAGTGTTAGCGAGGTTCAATAGTCTTGAGTTACGCGGCCTGCCAGCTAGGTATTTGCATTGTGCAGAAAGGTTGCACGATCCCCTCTGCTGTATATTGTACCGGTGAAGGCGATTGCGATGTGGTAGCCCCACGTTACGTGGTACTCACGAGCGTGTTTAGAAAAAATCGTCGCAATCATTAAAAAAATAACATTCGAATTTTGAATGTCAGGTTTTTTAAATTCGATGTATTTAGCCTTGGTGTGGAATTCGATTTTAGCTTATCCAGTGTAGCGTGACTGCACGCCAGCCTGAGTTCCTTAGTCGACTATACAAAATAACGCAATGATCGATAATGTTCAATTAATTTTAATGTAACACACACAAATAGGAATGTTACTTAATCAATTCTTGTTCACCCATTTCCTAAATTGTATCTGAGGCTTCAGTGAGAATTATAAAAAAAAAATGATAATTTCAAGGCGGTATATACACGTTTTTCTGTACTTATATGTTTTGTTTTCATCTAACAATGCTATAGTATGTAATTGAATGACCTTTATATGACCTGCGTAGAAATGATTCTATACATCTAATAACGTTGCTGAGGACAAAGGTTATTCATGATTCATGAAAATAAAAGTATGTTCGAAACACAGAGATATGATTTTTTCTACAAATTCTTAACAGTAGCTTTACTTTAATATCGTTCTAGAAATCTAGATGTTTAGTTAGAAATCAGCCTCAATACGACGGAATTGTTTTTACATCCCTGGCCGTTTAAATACATGAAGATGACGAGTACATTTTTCACAGAGTAATAAAAATGGTTGTGAAAATCAGATTGTTACACAATAATGATTCTGGGAGTTAAAGTTATATACAAATTACTAAAATGCTATGTAAAAATTTGAATCTTTTGATTTCCCATGTAATTATAAAACCACTTGAGCAGTTTTGAAGTCTTAAAAATAGGGTATTTGAAAAACATTTTTTTTATTTTTATTACGATAAATAGAAATCTCGGAAATTTTACACGATTACTTGAGTTCAAATAAATTTAACCTATACTATTACTTTGCCATATTATTGTTAAAACTTTAAACCAAGTGAATGCAAATTATTGAACGAGAAAAGTTTATACAGCATGTTAAAAAACTCCCACGTTCCAGGGCTCGGTTGTCCTCCACCGTTGACAATGGCTCCGACCCGATGCAATGTAGAAACCGAGCATTAAATTACCAATTGTTCAAAGATTTACAACAGAAAAAGAACTGGAGAACATTCATTACACGCAGATCGGTGCATTATGCAAACCCGTCGATGTTATGTTGGTATTCTTTTATGAATTATGGATGAATTGAATAAGATAGGTGGATAGGTGTTGAGACAATAGTAAGGGCTCAGCCCATCGCATTATAATGTCCAAGACCTGTACAATACGTTTGCTGATATTTAACATTTCAGATACCTAATTCATAAAAAATATAATTATTAAACGTAGAATTTAATTTGTAGTTTAATCCATTATTGAGTTCTTATCCAAAACATTTTTTTTTTTGTAACGTGTAAATTTCTCTGTAAATACCTAAATTTAGCTTTTGTACCCTGATCGATAATCCTTTCATGCTTATTTTGTATTAAAGTATAGTTCAAAACCACTCCACTCCATGCGTGTTGTATTACGTATACGGGCTCTAATGAAATTAAAAAAGGGAAAGTTTAATATTTTTTATTTTATTTTTTTTTATTTATTTAATAACGAGAATATAGCATCTTTACAGAATAAATC
>DVQH01002311.1:0-10301 GCA_018231625.1 Papilio phestus | reverse complement strand
AATCTAATTAGAAAATGTCTATTTAACGTATTTAATGTTATATGATAAACGAATTTGTCTCATTATTCTGTAGAAATGTTTAAAGACAATAACGCTATTCCGTATGCAAATGCAATAAGGTCCGTGCAACGTGACTCTAAGACAGGATGATGTTCCGATTCCCCTAACTCTATGCAGGAGTTAGGGTGAGTGCGGGGGCTGAAGGGATGCGCGCGGAGGATGGCGGTGCAACGTCTTCCCCCTCTCCCGGCTCTAATTAGGCTCACATTCTCATTCCGTTTTCGCGTTTACTGTCGCCGGCGGTTTCGCCTTAATTACGTTATTCGCGGCGGGCGGGCGCCGGGGAGTCCCCGTGCAATGGAACCCGAGACCCGGTGACCGATACGTGTTGTTGCTTTTATTGTGTCCACTTACTTTGTTACTGCTTAATGTACATTTGATAGGAACAGTTCATATATTGACGCGAATGCTGTATAGGTGTAATACGTTACGATAGAGGTATTGAAATTTAATTAGTCCTTTGAACTAAGATAACTGTTACATTAAAAATTGGTCAATGTTTTTGCATTGAATAAAATTGATGATAATGAATTCTTGATCTATAAAAAAAATTTAGTACTCAAACGTAAAGCAGATATTGTATTAGTGTCGTACCAATGTTTATTGAGAAAACACAAATAAAGTCGTATACCGCTGCATCGAATAATAGCGTATTTGAAAAGGAACGGAGCGTCTATGGAAATATGTAAACTCATCGAAGTACGTCCCTAACGAACGGAGCGTCGTGGAAAAGCGCGGAAATAAAACGTTCCACTAACAAGATGACTTACAGTTTCGCCTCCTTAGACATTCGAATGTGCCGTTCATCGTTGTAATTGAAAAAAATCACTTACCAGGTAAATAAGGGCTCGCGTAGCTATTGCCGGTTGCTAATAAGATTTTTAAACGGCAACAAAGTATCCAATCAATGGAGCTTGAATAATGAAAACGGCATCTGCAAGGTTCCCAGCCCACCCCAGCCGGGCCGCAGTCGACACGCACCGCGTTACCTTTGACACGAGTAATAACAATTTGCCACATTCATATTACTACTGTTAGTTACGCACCATTTATTACCATTCGTTAATTCTATTTTTTAAGCCCGTTACATCTTCGTTTTGAACTTTATATTTCGACTGTTCAACTAAAACTGAAAAATTTCGATTTATTAAGACTAGTTTTATAGCAGTTATCTCTCTCTCTCTCTTCTATTACTATGTCCCCAAAGTGGGGCAGAGGGATAGAATATAATATTATAATGTAATAGAATATAATCCCATGTTTAATACGGACCACAAAAGAAACACTTGATTATACTTTGCACTACTATATTTGAACATTCACATACAGATCAATTCAGTGACATTTCAGAACAAAATGCCACCGACATGTAAAACACTAATAACTCCATCTATTGATTTACATCTGAAACACTACTTGTCTCCCATTAAAAACCCTCCCCCAGATCAGCACTCAGCTTCTATTTTGTAATTATTTTCTTTATCTACCATCTCATAGTATCTGCGTAATTCATCTTTGAATGTGATTTACTCATTCGAAAGAACCAATCACGCATAAATATTACACATCTTACTTCGCATAACAGTTATATAAGATAATTAGAGTCATAACAATACTTGTAACTAAGATATTGGTTATATAAACAACTAACTATTCAATCAAATGTATCCAAAATTAAATGTTACCTAAGATAGGCGAGAAGGTCGGCGGGTATTAGAGTATAATTCAGTTAGTAAGGATCAACTGCGGTCTTAATACGACGAAGCCCGATGCACTTGTGAGGCGTCCGAGCCCACCGGACTACGGAGCTAGCTCACAACTGTTTAGTATCACACGGTAAACGAAGCAGTACACGGTAAGTTAACTTCTATATATTTTCTAGAAATATTCTGTGAATATTTTCATGTTATTGTTTGAGTTTATATGTATTTTATGGTGAAATTACAAGCAAGCATTTGATATTATGTTACTTTGTTTGGTAACTTAACTTCAACTATATCGTACTTGCTCTTAAAATTCTTGAGTAAAAATCAATATTATTTTCTTTATCCAGTTTTTGAATTCCACGAGCAACATCAAAAATGAGGGAAGGTTTAAATATAACGTCATTACCGAGTCCTATAGGAAGATACAAGCTTATTAAGAAACTTGGTTCTGGTATATTTGGCGAAGTCTTCAAGGCGACAGACGCGCAAGCGGCGGACAAAGCTGTAGCTGTCAAAGTACAAATACACTTCGAAGATGATGATGCACACATTCATGAAGAATATAAAATATTACGGGATTTCACATCTCATCCGAATCTTATCGATTTCTACGGCGTGTTCTGTGAGAAATCTGAAAGTCTTAGAAAGATATGGTTTATATTAGAGGTAAGAATGTGATTACTATTTTATAATAATTTTTTATGCATACATTTAATAAATACATGCCACTTTAAAATCTAGCAATTGTTAGAGAAATTGTGAATTTGTAACTGAACATGCTTATTTTCTAGCTATGCGAACTTGGTACTGTCATGGACATTGTCAGAAAACTGAAAGCCACAGACAGGAAAATGTCCGAAGAGCACATCGCTTACATACTCAAATATACGATCAAGGTAAGTCCTTATTCGATTGACTATAAACATGTCTCTCGTCACATACGAGCCAAAATGGCTACATATAAAACAAAGGGCCTGCCAGTCCACCTTTCAACGGCTGAATCAATCGTTGGGTACTTTGAATGCAAACTCAATTGTTCTCGTATCTGAGAGCGGGCGATTTCTTCTCGTTGCGTGACATCGGATAAAATATTGCCGGCCGAATGTCCACGTACGTTGAAATACTATCTAGGGCCATTACTTAAAATGCAAGTCGCTTTATTCGATGTGATTCGCGACGAAACAGTCGAACTTGTCCGGGCGAATGTCGGAGAGCGCCCGACAACACCATGATGGCCCCCCATTGCGGTGCATCGCTCAATTATCGTAAATAATGCTCGCGCACATAAGATATACGGACCTCTGACGCGGTAGCCAACGATCCCCGGGGCCCTATTCCATCGATACAGAATCACCCTTATAACCCTTCATTTTAAAGCACTAATTCCCGATAACGCACTGATATTTTACGCTCGAAGGGAATTAGATAAATTTCAATGCATATTATCTTTATGCAAACCACTTGACTCACAATGCCAATGGTCCGGTCCTCTCGTTTGGTACATTTTCTATGGATATAGCTATCTATCCGTGCTTAATTGCTTATAATTCGATCGAGAATTGAATTATGATACAACGTTATTGAATACAACGATCATGAATAGCTTAATATTATACCTATTACACCATCATAATTTTCGAACCATACAATTCAAGATAAGTACCATTGGCTACGTTATTCTCCATTTAACATTGTAAGTACCATTCAATTACTTCTTTTATTTATAGACTTGATTTATAAATACAAGGACAACATTTTAACCTATGAATATCAGTGAATTAATCACTAAAGACAAGTCGAATATCTGCAAAATAAAATAAAGAACAGTAATACGTCGGATCGGAGTGGAGACAGGCGGGCCGTGACAGTTGATAGGTCCGATACGCATGCAAAGCAGCTTCCAATACATCTGAGGGGCGTGGGACAATTGATTGACGCTGACGTCGATACAGCGAGCGCTCCAACTGATCGGAGACAGAGACTGATCGCTCATCAGGGCGGCTACTTTCAAACTGAGGTGTCAGACGATTGGATGTTACGTGCATGTCGTTAAAATATTAGCATAAATCAATGCTTCTTTACACCAATATAAAGACATTGTGCAAGCTGCATTGAATGCACAATTTTGTGCGTTTATGATAATTTACATGTACCGCTTTAAGTTTCCCTTGATTATAAGATTTTTGATTAATAGAAATGTGCTAGTTAGAGTATTGTTTAAATTCCAGGCGGTGTGTTACCTCCATGAAAATAAAATTATACACAGAAATATAAGATGTAGTAACATTTTGATTACCAAAGATGGCGAAGTAAAGTTAATAGACTTTGCCTTATCCTGTAAATTAAGTGGAAATGCAGAAAAAACAAAAACAAACATTGGATCACCAAGCTGGATGGCTCCAGAGGCTGTTGCTGTCGGTGAAGATGGTTACGATAATAGAATCGACGTCTGGGCACTGGGTATTACTACTATTGAGATGGTTGACGGCAAAGGACCTTTCCAAGACATGCATCCCACCAGAGCTATGTTCCAAATTTTGAGGAACCCTCCGCCGAGCGTTTGCAAACCTTCCATGTCTTCTAACGACATTAATGATTTCATTGCTGAGTCAGTATAACGAACTATTTTATTTATTACATAATTCGATTTCAACTCAAACATGAGATTTTTATTTGTATTTCAGATGTCTTGAAAAGAATCCAGAACATCGCCCTTACATGATGGAATTGGAGGAACATCCATTTATTCAATTAGTACCAGAAAATGATTATCATGTATGCGATTTTTACCATTATTGATAGTATTCATTTTGGAGTAAGTTCATTTTAAGTTACATTTAAATGTATTTTGCTCGTTTCAGTTGTCCACAGAGCTAAAAATGCTTGCCGTCGATTTAAATAACACTCCGGCACCTGAGAAAATGCCTGAAAGGATAATAAAAAATGGACTATTAAGAACTGAAGGTGTTCATGAAGCAGAAACGATGCAAGTAGAAGATCTTGCAGCGTTGGATATATTAACTGAAGACAATCTGATATCCGAATTATACACTAAGCTTGCAAAAGGATCTTTTACGTCTTTTATCGGCGACATTCTATTGATTTTAAATCCTAATATGCACGCCGATATCTACGGTGAAAATGTAAGTGTTATAATTTCACAGATTAACAAAAATATATTTAGTGAACGTGATTATTTATTTTCAGTATCATAAAAAATACGAATGTAAATCCAGATCTGACAATGAACCACATATATTTGCGGTTGCTGATGGCGCGTATCAAGACGCAATGCATCATAATGAACCACAGCATATAGTGTTTTCTGGAGAAAGTAAATCTGGAAAAACAACAAGTATGACTCATGCACTCTCGCATCTTACTCATTTGGGTGCTATGAAAAATAATACAGCTGAGAGGATTCAGAAAGCAAACAATGTGGTACAAGCATGTATAAGTGCTGCAACACCTGTAAATCCTAATTCCACGAGAGGCATCTTACAAGTTCAAGTTACGTATGGGAGCTCTGGAAAATTATCTGGAGCTATATTTTGGCTTTATCAACTAGAGAAGTGGCGGGTCTCTTCTACTGACATGTATGTGACTTATATTTTTACTAATAGTAGCCATATTTATCTTTGAATGTCTATTAATCAGCTGTTGTTTCAGGTCTCATGCGAACTTTAACATTCTTTATTACTTTTATGATGCAATAGAAGCTGATAATAGATTAGAAGAACTGTGTTTAGAAAAATATAGAAAACATCGTTATTTGCGTATTTTAGAAGAACCACCTAGAGGAGTGAGAGGTGTTCGTGAAACGCCAACCGAAAATGTAGGAAAATACAAAGAATTTGTTGATAATTTAAAAATTCTAGATTGGGAGCAGGAGGATATTACGTTCTTTGAAACAGTACTTGCAGCCATACTAGTAATTGGTAATGTGAGATTTAAAGATAGCAAAAACGGTACCGCAGAGATAGAGAATCCAGAAGAAGCAAAGAAGGTTGCTAAATTACTGTCACTCGACGAAGTTAAATTTCTCTGGGCTTTACTAAATTACTGTTTGATCGAAAAGGGTTCTGCGACCAAAAAAAGACATTCCACTGATGAAGCAAGGGATGCTAGGGATACTCTTGCAAGTGCATTGTATAAGAGATTAATCGATTGGATGATAAATGTGATCAATTCAAAGTTATCATTTATGAGATCTGTATTGTAAGTAACTGATATTAATGTTAAATAAAATGTATAAACATGATAATTAATCTTACATTTTTTACAGCGGTGACAAATATTCGGTCAGCTTGCTAGACATGTTTGGTTTCGAATGTTTTCATAGAAACCGTTTGGAGCAATTGATTGTTAATACAACGAATGAGCAAATACAATTTTTGTACAATCAGAGAATATTCGCTTGGGAAATGCAAGAAGAGGAACAGGAAGGCATCCAAGTAGCACCTTTGCATTATTATGACAATAAGAGCTCCGTAGATCAATTGATGGCTAGACCAGCTGGAATTTTTTATCTTTTAGATGAAGCAAGTAGAAATGGAAACGGACAAGAATTTATAATGAGTACGATTATTTTATAAATCTATCAATACTAAAAATTTGAGACAATCTTTAATCAAAACATCTTATTAATTTCAGGTGCCATAAGAACATCTAATAAAGGCCCGTACATTAAAATGTCTGGTAGCCATGAATTCAGTGTTGCACATTATACGGGCAAAGTCAACTACGATGCTAGAGAAATGGCTGACAAGAACAAAGATTTTCTTCCACCAGAAATGATTGAGACAATGAGAGTGTCTCTCAATCCCACTCTTCAACAATTATTCAAGAACAAATTAACTAAAACTGGGAACGTGACCATCGTTTCACAACAGTCGAAGCCACAGGCCTCTAGATCCAAGTCTGAAAAAGAAATGGAAAACCTTAAAGCTAGGGTAAGTGTTATTAAAAAAAAAACGATTAGAAATTATTTATTTATTACAAACTAACTAACTAACTTTCAGAAATACAATACAGTATCTCGAGGGCATTACTCCCAGAGTCATAGGATGAGGACAGCAGCGGCTACCTATAGGGCTACCAGCTTGGAGATTCTGAAGCAGCTTTCTATAGGCCCTGGAAGTGGCGGCACCCATTACGTGCGTTGCGTTAGAGCAGACTTGAACGACAGCCCTCGCGGTTTCCAAGGAGAAGTTGTACGCCAGCAATTGAGGGCTCTTGCTATTTTAGATACAGCTAAAGCACGGCAGAAGGGATTCTCATGTCGGGTACCTTTTGCCGAGTTTATACGCAGGTAAAAAAGCTAAAGATTTAACGGTTGTAAGTAACGTATATCTGTAAACCCTTTTTACGATTACATTTGTGTCTTACAAGATATCGATTCCTGGCTTTTGACTTCGATGAGAACGTGGAGGAAACCAAAGACAACTGCCGTTTGTTGTTGATCCGTTTGAAAATGGAAGGCTGGGAATTAGGAAAATCAAAGGTCTTCCTTAAATATTACAACGAGGAGTTCCTGTCCAGGTAAAAATAATGAAACAAGGTGTTTTTAATATCTCAGTCTTACCTCTAAAATCATTAATCATAACATTCTTTTGTATTGCAATATTTTACAGATTGTATGAAACTCAAGTAAAGAAAATCATAAAAGTGCAATGCATGATGCGTGCTTTCTTAGCTAAACGGAAGACAGTTCAAAATAAATCAAAAGCATTGCACAGTACGTATTCTAACATGTAATACCATCCATTGATTTTGATTTAAAGACATCCTAATATTATAAAATATTCTATTTTACATTTAAAGAACTAAAGAAACAGCAATCAACGAATGTTAGTGAGGACGAAGCGGCACTAATGATACAAAAGGGTTAGTTCACATTCAATTCTATGAAAGCATAGATATAGTATACGGTAGTTTGAGTTGCCACGTGGAACAGAAGAGTACGCTTATTCCAATCTTGTTCTAATATCAACTTTTTTACAGCGTACCGGGGTTACATGGTACGTAAAGCATACGGACCCCTCATCAACAAGACATCAGGACAAATCGACGAAGAGACCGCGTCGTTTCTGAAAAGATACGCAATGAAATGGAAGAGTCGCTCCATATTCCAAGTCCTGCTGCAGTACAGAGCCATGAGATATCAGGATCTAGTTCATTTCTCGCAACAGGTACGGCTTACAACATATTTTTACTATTAAATGCCCTATAAACAGAAGTAAACAACTATTAAAGAAAAGTTGATGTTTTATAAGACATTCTTTGGCATTTTTCAAGTAGACATTGGGTTCTGCTAATGTATTTATAAAATTGATGTAGGGTTTAATCTTTTGTAACCGAATTCGTGTTTTTTAGATTCACATCTATAATCAGGCATTGGTCGAAGGTCTTGTCACTACCAACACATCAGTTTCATTGGATAAAATTGATCCTAACGCCAAAGAGGCCACATATCTAGGATCCGTTCGACCTACAGTCTGGAAGTTACCGTTCAGAATTGATGAGTTACAATTCTTCGATACATCGGCAATGTGCGATCCAAATGTTAAGAGCACGTGCGTATTAAGACTATGTCATTCACCTCCTTCTGTTACCTTTCTGACTCATTTTATACTAACTTTTTATGTTTCTTTCCTTATAATATTATCTTCTTTATTAAACAGTTATTTAAAAATACTGCTAGTTGAACTGATTTCTTCAATTAGGTAAAGATTTAAGCGTTCAACGAAAATAGTGTACTGAGAAGAGTTTGGGTGAGCGTTTTATTAATTCCTTTTTGATAGTTCTTATGAATTGATTGGAAATTTAAATTCACTATCATGACTGTAGCATCATCTTAAACATTGTATACATCAGCCGCCAAGAAAATAATTAAGTACAAATAATTTTCAGTAGATATAATGAGCATTATCTCATAGAATCCAGATATCCGCTTTTGTGAAGTTATTTGCTTATAAGAAAAAATAAAATACATTAACAAAGCCACTTAAATTAACAATAAAAATCTGATTATAGCGACACCCTCGCCACTCCCAACGATTCCGACCATGAGCAATGGGATGAACCGTTGAAGCGAGGATACTCGACGCAAACAGACCCCTACATGCTGTCTGCGAGCACCCAAACCCTCATAACTATGCCGTTCTGCAGAGATCCCATGCAGCCACTTCCCAAGCTACCCTCCGAGGATACCTTAGCCAGATCTTCAATAAACCAGGACATGTACGTCGGGACAGGTAGCCGTCCAGTCGTTTACAAGAAGAAAATGAACCAATCCCCTCAAGGTTACTACCAACCACCGACACCCTGGGCCAGTCCAAGAGACGATACTGATATTCTAGAAAATACCAGCTCGCCCATGCGTAGGTCGAATTTCAGCCGTAGCATGCATACATTCGATGTCGACATCCAAGACCCTATAAAAGAACTGCAGGCATTGGCCAAATCCACCAACGATCTGAGTGATGACGACCCGCCTTTCAACTTTCAGGCCATGCTAAAGAAGACGCCGAAGAATAGAGCATCCATGAAACGATACAATGAAATGGATGCATTCGGGGACAAGCACGCAGCTCCTAAGTATATCATATCTCCTGATAGGCAAGGAGTTCCTCCTAGATACGACATGCCTATGAATGCACCTCGATCGACGCCATATTATATGTCCCAAGCACCACCCGGTGCGATGTCTCCTGTCGTTGAGATTCGATCTCAGAGAGACTTCATCAAAGAAGATACGGAATATTTCATGACAGATTCGAACAGAGCCAATTCTAATACTGATTCCAATAATCCTAAAAACGGCTCCAAATCTGATGTGTCTACAATTACGGAAATCGCTCCTGGTATTACACTAGAGGGCGCTGTAGCAGATTTGTAGGGAATTAATCCGCGTTACAGTACATGTAGGTGTTTTAAAAAAAACAGTTTTTCGTGTAAAAATATATTTAATCTCCAATGCATTGGTAGTCCGCAAACAATTCGTACGGCGCGTGCGTTTCCCGCTTCACTGACACTAATATTAAAGCCATAAGTTACTAGTTAAGTCATAAGATTCCGTTAGTAGTTTCGATAAGTTTGTCAATACAATTTATAGAGTTAAATATCGAAAGAACCTTAAAGCTAGACATGGCTTATAATTCATGAATACACCAAGAATCTAGTGACGTAGAAAAATATATCAATATTCAATCTTAATTCTAGTATTACTTAATAAAAAATTGCTTTGGTAACTTATTCTTAATTATAACCGAGTGGTCTTAAATATTAATAGTTTAGGGCAAAAGTGTGGTCCTCTGTGGCTAGTGTTAGATAAATAACTAAATAGATTTAAAAAATATGACAAATAAGTGTTGAAAAAATATTGACAGAAAAAGCCTCAAAAAAAATATGACATCTTAATTTAACACATGTTGCAACTTATATACTAAAATAAATATATATTTATTATCTGCATTACTGAAATTTGTTGAAATATGGACGTAGAGTAAAATGACTAGTCGCTTTATAGACAAG
>DVQH01002310.1:0-10303 GCA_018231625.1 Papilio phestus | reverse complement strand
AAAAATTAAAAAATCTCGGATCGGATGTCGGATATCCGAAGATCGGATCGGATCGGATGACAAAATTTTTTTCCATGCGCAACTCTACATTATAGCATCTAATCCAAAACAACCAAATCAAATTAGAAAATGAATAGATTGACTAAATTGCCATGATGAAACAACTTGTTACACGGCAATTGAAAGAAGAGATAATCAATTTTGTCCAAAAAATATCAATAAAAAAACTCACAGTGTCGAAATGGTCAAGGTGGCCATCGATTGATTGATTACTCATCACCACCACTCAGTCAGTTATAATAACCAAAATCAATGCCACATCTCAACTATATATATAAGATATATTCATCATCGAGAGATAAGTTGAGAGGAAAAGTGAATTTGTGTGTGTGTATGTGTTTCGGCACACCTCTGTGTCCAAACAAGCAATAGTGCAACACTACCAAGTGGTGGGTGAAAGTGAGAGAGAAGCCGTGAATATGTCAGATAGTACAGATACTACCACAAAAAACATAGGGGTGAGCAATCAACATTCACACAGACACATTCTCTCTCTCTCTCTCTCTCACTCTCATCACATCATCGGTTTCCGGTCATCGATGATAAGGCGCATACAAATTGTCCTTATCACACCACACTCACACACACACAACCAACCAGACCTTGTCTATTTAGAGTCTGCACAAGAGCCGATGTGTGATGATGATAACCGGAGATGACATAAATCATATAGAGTTCACTGGGAGGGAGAGAGAGAAAACTAGAGAGTGAGAGAAAGATACTAGAGAGTGAGTGAGTGAAGCTAGAGTGTGAGTGAAAGAGAGAGACTAAAGAGTGATTGAGAGAGAAAGAGAGAGAGAGAGAGGGAATAAAGAGTAAGAGAGAGGAGAGAAACTAAAAAAGTGAGGGAGAGAAACTAAAGAGAGTGAGGGAGAGAGAAACCAAAGAGAGTGAGGAAGAGAGAAACTAAAGAGAGTGAGGGAGAGAAACTAGAGAGTGAGAGAGAGAAACTAAAGAGAGTTTGGGAGAGAGACTAGAGAGAGTTTGGGAGAGAGACTAGAGAGTGAGAGAGAGAAACTAAAGAGAGAAATGAGAGAGAGAGAGTGATGACTAAGCAGGCACATACAAATAAGGCACACACACAGTGGCGCGTGAAATGATGGTAGTGCTCATATTGGTGGTGTTTTGTCGATGATAGTCAAGTTGTGTTAGTCTCACTCACTCATTCACTCTCTCTCTCACTTTCACTCACTCTCTCTCTCTCAATCTAACTGTGAGTGTGTTTCAAGGTTTGAGAGGCGCCCACGCGTCCACCACTCTCACCAATCGATCAACAAGAATGGATGTGCCACTTGGGAAATGCTGATGCGATGCCTCTTATAATGCCACCAAAATGAATCTTTCAGTTCAAGACGAAAATAAATATATATATATTAATATAATATAAAAAGTTTCATGAGAAACTTTCAAAATTAACAACGAAATTAACAACACACACAAAAGCTAATGTCCTTGTGTGTGTGTGTGTGTGTGTGTGTTTTTGAGAGTGTGTCTAATTAATGGAGAGCGAAGAACAATAAAAAATTAATGATGATTGAAACTGACTTTGACTCAAACTTAAACTTTAAGCCAAAACAAGGCAAGTAATTTTGTGACAAACAAAAACAGGTGGGAAATGAAAATTAAAGACACCTGTTGTTGTTTTTTTGAAAAATGAATCACAAGTCTGACCACTATCAAAACTGAGCCATTTTAGAATGAGCTCAAAAAATATCTTGATACACTTCAAAACAAACTAGCTAATTATTTATTTTATTATTTCATAATCTTCTTTTGTTTACTTAAGAAAACTTAAATGCAGCTTAGTTCAAATGGAATTACTAGAAGTATTAAATAAATCTATATGCTTTACAAGAGATATGAGGCAAAAGGATTAAAAATTAGAATTTAATCGACTAAGACTAATATTCAAAGTGTGGCACACAAAGTTTGATTCGAATCGACTAAGAATTCGAATCATAACACCGAAAGTTAGATTCGAATTGGTTAGAGTTCGAATCTTACTACGCATGCGCGAGAAACTTGGCATCAAACGAAAAATGCCAGAACATGAACGTAGAAACTCATAACCACTACTTTTGGTTAATATATAGAAGAGAAGAAAATATTATTATATGTAATTCTACATATTATTTGACTTCAAAATTGATGATTTAGCAAAAAGTCTCAATTAGTATTTTAAAAAAAAACTTACTACACAACCGGAAAAACCGAAGAAAAAAGATTAATCTTGTGTGTTGTTTATTATTTGTTCACACACACACGAGTATCTATAGTTGTTTGTGATGCACTGGCAAAGAGTGTGTTTGGAAGAGACAACACCAGAGAAGAATTAGAAGAACATATGCGGTGTGATTGATCAACACCAAGAATAAATAAAGAAGAAGAAGAGAAAGAGAGTTGGATTTGGGGTTCATTCATGAGATCTATCACCATAGACATACACACACTCTCTGGTGTAAGTGTGTGTGTCTATATGCCAGAGTGATTGGTTTGTGAATGAGATGCGTCTAGTGTGTGTAGAGTATTTACAAGAGACAAAGGAGTGAGAGAGAGAGAGAGAGAGAGAGTCTGGTGGGTTGGCAAAGCTCATTACCAAAATAGATGCGCCAAGATACGAGAGAGAGAGAGAGAAAGAAAGAGATGTAGCATGCGAGCCAGTGCCAACACACACACAAACGGGTACAGTATAAGCGGGGTTCGGATTCCATTTCAAACCCGAGTTCCGGTTCGAAAATAACCCACTTCGGAAAACTATCCAAAATCATTAATTACATCACCAGGAGAGAGAGAGAAAACAGGAGAGAGAGAAAACAAGAGAGAGAGAGATAGAGAATAAAAAACTCATTCATTTAAAATAAATAAATCTATCGATTCTATCTAGACTAGACACTTTGATTTTAAAGAGAGGGAGAGAGAGAGGGAGAGAAAGAAAAAAACTCATTCATTTTAAATAGATCAATCTATCGATTCTATCTAGACTAGACACTTTGATTTAAGACACAGAGAGAGAGAGAGAGAGAGAGAGAGAGAGAGAGAGAGATTTAAGGTTTATAATAATAAATTTGAAATTCAAAATAGCTCAAAACCCAACCTACACTCTACCACACCATTGATCTCTCTCTCTCTCCCTAACTCTCTCTCTCTCTCTCTCTATGTGTGGAACTTCCGTCGTGGTCGAGATACTAAAAATATATAGCTTAATAACATCTAACAGTGTGTGTATGTGATACACAAAAGGAAAAATACAAACACACAACTTACACTCTACACACTGTCACCATCATCATCATCAAAACATCACGATTCCATGTTGTTCTGTTTTCTGTTGGCTTCATTTTCACACAATTCATTATCCCAAAAAGAAGCATATATATATATACTTACAAGACAAGAACAAGAAAAAACAACATATAAAATATAAACATAACAATACTATATATATAATATACAATAAAATGATGATGATGATGGTGATAACAAAAATGAATAAGTTAAAGAGAATAGGGACTAGCCGGAAAGTTTGAATTGGTTCCAACTTTACGATTACCGCGCTCTAGTGTTAATTTCTTTTATGTGTTTGTATTTTTCTAGAATCACAAAGTACCGAGAGAGAGAGAGAGAGAGAGAGAGAGAGAGAGACGAGAGAGAGAGAGAATGAGAGTGAGGAGAGAGAATGTGCAAGAAAAGATTCCTCAAGTCAGATTACGACAGTCGGAAGTCGGTACAAGAATGAAGATGTATTAAGTTGGATTAACTCTCTCTCTCTCTCCCTCACTCACAACCATCAAAGTTTATACCGTTTTAGCTTTAAATTTTAAAACAAACAAAACACAAAAGTTTGTCTTCAAGCTTAATAAACTTTGTTTTGCAATAATAAAAAAATACCTTTTTTAAAAATAGAATTCGCTTATATATCAATACAAATACAATATATATATGTGATAATCTAATAAGAAACATTTTTAAAGATAAAACTATATAGTAGATATTTTATTCTACATAATAGGATAAATGTAAAAGTCATAATTAGAATACATTGTTATATATAACCATAATATATAAATTTTATTATTATTATTTAAAAATAGACTTTATCTTCTTACTTAACTAAAAGATAAGTTTTCTCTACACAAAAGTTCTTCAAAAACTAATAAGCTTAATTTAATAATAATAAGTATAAAAGCGTTCAAATTTGTCTATTTATAAAACTACTATAGCTCTCTTTTTTGTTATTATAAATCTAAAACAATAAAGTTCACTTTAAGTCGTGAATATAAAATTCTAATATATAAAAGGTACAAATTTTGAATCAAATAAAAATTTTGATATATTCAATTCAAAATATGATTTTAAAAGATGAGGGGAAAAACTGGTGCGAAATTGAAAGTCACCTGTAATCGGAAGCTATAATGAAATGTCCATCAAAAGTGCCTCATTGTGTGATAGTCTTCTTCTTCTCTTTCTCTTTTGTATAACCTCTAAGTGAGTGAGTGAGAGATATAGTAATAAGTAGAGAGATAGGGATAGATCGGAAAGGGCAAATGCAATAAAAAACATAGACTAAGATTGACAAAGAGAGAAAAGAAGAGAGAGAGAGATGATACGTCTTGACTCTCTCTCTCTCTCTCAATTTTCTGCTGACAGTGGAAAAATCCCATGATAATGGGGGGAAAAGGATAATAATGATGTGACCTATGAACTTGATGTGATTGAAAGAGAGAAAGAATGATTTTTTGTGAAAATGACAATATAATAACACAAAGATCATCATCATCATCATCATCGTGATCATAGTGCTCAAGTGCAAGGTAAAAATTGTTGTTTTGTGTCATCAATATCAACAACAAAGAAAAGGGAGAAGAAATAAATGAATGAATGAGAGGGAAAATCAACGAAAAAAACAGTAGAAGTCTAATCATCGTGTGATGAGAGGGGGGAAGAAAAGTGCTTCCAGGGTTAAACGAGAAACAGCTTCCGACGATAAGTAGCTCTTTCACTCTCTCTCTCTCCCTCTTTCATAAACTTTTATCACAAATAATAAACTACAATAAAAAATACATCGGAAAGAAATTACGAACCTTACTAATCAGAATGTGATTAGTACCTAGTAGTCTTGGTGATAATATCGAAACTTATATACAATATATTCAATAATAATATAAATAAAGAAGAAACACTAGAGAAAATCAAGATACTTATAGATATATATATATATTATAATGATGATGATGTTTTGCGATATATATAATCATCAAAGTTGGTTTTTCCAGGACTATTTCCTGTGTGTGACAATCGTATTATAACCATCACATCTTCGGTTAGTTTGGCTCAAAGTTTAGTTTAGTTCTCACACACACAGACACATAGATCCTGTTTCATAATTATTGCACAAAACACAACTGAAAACTATGTGATGAGTGGATTAAATTAATCCTACAATCATCATCATATATACGTATATATATAAACCCAAAACAATAATAATTGCTCAAAATAGAAAGAGGCAATTTTGTTTCGATATAAACAAAGCCCAAGTCAAACGGAGTGCAATCGGTGTGAAAATATCGAACACATCGATTGATTGCATCCGATTGGTACATGTGAGTGCATGTCAACACATAAACATATATATTATATAGCCTCACAAAGACCTAGTAGGGAGGGAGAGGAAATCCTGGTTTTGACTGGCTCAAATGACTCTCGTCGTGATGTGGTGTGGAAAAGTCTACTTTGTAGCTGTGGGTTAAGATGGGACGGTGTGAAGACAGAGTGTGATTGCACTTTGGTACATTTGATCGATGTTGACGATGCAGTGCACATCCGACTACACTTACCTAGAAAATCAATCGAATATCTATATAAATAAAATAAAATAGATACGAATCAGTATTTCACTCATTTCAGGGCAACTTTTCTGTTTGAGTAAACTTACCATCTGGAGACGGGGATGATTGGCACACGGCGCCACTGAGTATCAATCATCGAGCAAAAAGTGGCATGAGGGAAAGTGAACGAGAGAACACTAGAGAATCGACCAAAACAACAACACAAGAATGGATGATGAATTGTGGAATTTGTATATTGAATGAATCAAATCAAGTGGAACATCTGGCAGCTGTATAAGGATGGCGCAATAGCGAGATCAAGAAGGAACATCGTTTGTTGGAGTGGCATCAAGAAAAACCTTTTCATCTAATAATCATAATCATCATGTGATGGGATGTGTGTGTGTGCAAGAATGTTACAAGATGAGAATGTTGATGTGTTGATTTTATGAATGAAAATCTGATTTCTCTTGGCACACGCACACACACGCGTAGAGAGAGAGAGAGAGAGAGAGAGAAGCGACGACGGTGGCAACACCACACAAGAGATAAACAAGCTGTCGTCGCACAGAAGACACTGCAGCAATGCAATGAGTGGTACGAACTTTTGGCTGCCTAACTCACACATCTAGAGATCATACATAAGTTTTAAAAAGGTGTGGCTTATTGGTTGTGACACACTACATTTACTACTAAATAAGCCACGCCTCTTTCAATCACAATTCTTACTGTGGCTTGGCTCTCGCCACACTTCTCCTGTTTACGCTGCACTGCTCACCACCAGACTTGCTCGCGAGCAACAGTGCTCAATCGCTCTCTCTCTCTCTCTCTCTCTATTTCGCTCTCTCTCTCTCTCTCTCTCTCTCTCTATTTTCTCTCTCTATATTTCCCTTTCTCTCTATTTCTCTTTCTCTCTATTTTTCTCTCTTTCTCTCTATTTCTCTCCCTCTTTCTATTTCTCCCTCTTTCTATTTCTCTCTCTTTCTATCCCTCTCTCTCTCTCATTCTCTCTATTTCCTTTCTCTCTCTCTATTTCTCTCTTTCTCTCTATTTCCTCTCTCTCTCTCTCTCTATTTCCTCTCTCTCTATTTCTCTCTCTCTCCCCCCTCTCTCTCTCTCTCTCTCCCTCTCCCAGACATCACAAGTAGCAGTGGTGCATGTGAACAGAGGCCAGGAAACGGGAGACGTGCAAATTGCAGACCGACAGACGGACGAGTCGATGGGGGATCACCATCCACCGAGGCCAACCCGAGGGGCAAGGCAACAGAGAGAAACAGCAGAGGGGAGAGAAAGAGAGAAAAATCTCTCCAAACCGGACAGGTGAGTCTCTCTCTCTCACTCACTTAGCTTCACACACACAAATGTGCTCAATGATGATGATTTTTTTTGTTCGTTGTTGCCCAAAATGTGTTCTGTTGTTGATGATGTTGATGGTCGGATCTAGGTGTGGAGCGCGGTCGGGAGTGGCAAAAGTTACTGGAGCATAACTCACCCGTATGTGATGAGTGAAGCGATGCGCTACTACTCCTCACGATCATCCGAGAGAGAGAGAAGCGAAAAATTGACTCGAAATTGAGGCTTGAGAAATTAGGCACGCTCATGAGCGTGGTCAATTGCGTCAATGGTGTTCGATATACCTCAATGCACGACATTTTAAATTTTGACAAGGGGAAAGGAGAAAAACAAGGCGTGCACAGATTGATTGGTTGGGAGAGATCGAAAACAAAAGAGAGAGGGAGTAGGTTAATTATTGGTTGCGGTTCCTGAAACTCTTGTGTCAATAAAGTTCCGTCTAAAATTTATATTGTTGAGAGGGCAGACGTTGTTTCGTTTGATACGACAATAAAATAAGATAAATTCAAATTAGATTGATTGAAAATTATTCACAAAAGGGCCGGCGCTTAACCCTTTCGCTCCCGAAAGCGTTATCGGGACGTATGTGTCCCGCTCATTCAATTAGTCATATAAAGCTTATCTTTTACTTATAATCTTTGGGATCGAAAGGGTTAAACGCTGTCTGCGTCTTGTAAATAAACGGCTGCAAAGCCGCCGAGGTCAAATTTGAGTTATAATAATTCGAAAAAATATGCAAAAAAATCAAATTGAATCGAGTGAGAATTGAAAAAGCTTGAAAATTTGAATCAAATTGAATGAGAATTCGAAGAGTTATTCACAGCGAAATTCGAATCATAACACAGGAAGTTAGATTCGAATCGGTGATAAATTCGAATTACTACAATGAGTTAGATTCGATTTAGTGATGAATTCGAATTACAACGACTAAAGTTGGATTCGAATCGGTTAAGCACAGCGGAAGTAGCGTAACTCTTACAGTACAAAAACGTGGGTGGCAGAATACTAAAAAATGACAAAACATAGAAAATCACGACCATATTATTCGTTAATATATATAGGAGAAACTTCGGTTTGTTTTCTATTGCAGAGTTTTTTAGCTATTTCTTAAAGAGTGAATCGATGATTTGCATTCCAACATTCAAACTTTGAAAAATCAACATTCTTTGACCGTATCGTAAAAACTGTAATGTGAATCGTGTAGTTGTTCGTTTACTTTCATTTATTATTATCTATTTTTTTCAAGTTTAATCACGTGTCAACACGAATTACGACTTATTTTATGATTATCTAATTATAAGTGAGACAGTATAAGGTGAGACATTCCAAATGGGATTATTAGTGTATGCACACGTGGGGTCAATGATGATAATAGTTTTTTCCTATATCTTATTGATAAGTTTATTTGTTTGTTTATGACACGTCTCTCATTTTTACATTTTCTTAATGATAATGATTGTAAAATCTCTCTTTCTCTCTCTCTGCTAAATGTTCCGGAGACAATTTCCTGTCATCACCGTCACAAATCGCAAAGTCAAATATCACGCTGATAATACGACGATTGATGATTTTCAAGGATTGGCACATTACAATCTTTGGTCTCTCTCATTCACTCACTCTCTCTCTCTCTCTCTCTCTCTCTTCCTCTGCTTTTAGTTGACTTGAGCTATAACGCAAACACATTATGCCAAAGTTTAGAGATTGTCAAGCATCTTAGTTCTCTTCCTCTCTCTCTCTCTCTCTCTTTACCACAAAAAGTGAAAGATTGACGACTTTCACACCCTGCATCTCACAAGTCGTCTCTTTTTTCGCACCAGATCGTTAAAATTCGAACGCCTCGCCCAAAGGAAAAAAAGAGTGAAAATTGCGTTTGAGACAGTGAGAGAGAGAGAGAGAGTGAGAGTGAAAGAGAGAAGCAGAGAAAAATGGCATATCCTAAATTAGAGAAGAAAGAGAGTGTGTTTTGCAATTAAAATCCACTTAACGCAAGAGACAACCAAAAAATATATACACAGAGTTGTTTCAAAGAAGGAAGTAAAGTGTGGGTATAAAAAACAAAACAAACTTTTGGTTTGGTTTGTTTGACATAAATCCAGAGAAAAAATGTGGAGAGAGTGAGATAAATTGTTTTGAGAGAGAGGGAGAGAGAGAGTGAGTGAATGAGAGAGAGAGAGAGAGAGTTAGTGAGAGAGTGAGTGAGAGAGAGGGAGTTAGTGAGTGAGAGAGAAAGAGAGAGAGAGAATGAATGAGTATGTGATTGAGAGAAAATGAGTGAGAGAGAGAGGGAAGTTAGTGAGAGAAAGTTATGAGAGAGAGATAGTGAGAGAGAGAATAAGTGAGAGAGAAAGTGAGTGGGTGAGTGAGTAAGAGAGAGAAAGTGAGTGAGTGAGAGAGAGAGAATTATGATCACCTTCTCACATTGATTCGAATCGAATCTAGTTTTGGAAATTCGAAAGAAACTTTCCAATAAATCAATAGAAGGAAACTTTTCAGGAATTTGTAAATATAAATTTGATCAGTTCGAGTTAGAGTGACTTCCCTATTGGGGCGTTCCAGTTTTCCCCAATGCGATACCTACCTTAAGGGAACAATCGCGCCACTCTGGTAAGTATCTCATGGTAGCGTGGCCGAGTGGTCTAAGGCGCTGGTTTTAGGCACCAGTCAGTAATGGCGTGGGTTCGAATCCCACCGCTACCAAATTTATTTTTTTTATTATTTTTATTTAAATCTACTTTTCATTTAATTTATTAAAATTATTCTATTCTATATAACAATAACAAAAATAAAATTCTGATGAAACTTATAATTCATTACTACTACGAAAGATCTTTTTAGACTAATCCCCTTATGTAGCTTTAATACATTTCTATGCAATTTTTTTTTAAATTTTGGATTTAAAGCAAATTTGATTATTTTTGAAATTCAAATTTTATTTATTCCAAAAAAATCAAATATATTATTTATAAATATGAAGTTTTAATAATCCTTTCCTTTACATAAATAAAAGTAAATAAGAAGGGAGAGCTGAGCTCTCGCCTATGAGCAGGGCGAGAGAAGTGCGG
>DVQH01002309.1:0-10303 GCA_018231625.1 Papilio phestus | reverse complement strand
ACCAGAAATGTGCTCAATGTCAGGTTATAACCAGACAGTATTTTTAACAGTGTAGTTGAAGCACATTAAAAGTAGCGTAACTGTTACAGTGCAAAAATGTCGTGAAACGGAAAATTTGACAACAACGACCAGTCTATCATGCATTAATATAGAGTAGATATAGATTGGATTTGAGTATACAAACCATAAGAACCAATAGCACCACTTCCCCCGAGCACTACGGCGGTCAGTTCGTCAGTGCGACGATAGTCAAACATGATTGAAGAACCTCTATTCCTGCATAAGTAAAACAACTACTGAATTTTTGAAGGATAACAAGTGATCTAACAATACCATTGTTTTTCCATGTGATTCGACTTGTATAAATCATAAAAGTGTCGTTCGTGATTAATGATTTGAGCGAGAACATAATCCGCCATTGCATGTCCAAAGTGTGGCCCGGAGAAACGAGTTACGGTTATCTTTTGCTGCTTGATTTGTTCCACTACTTCTTTCTCCTTGAACAAGCCATCCATACCAGCCCAGGTGCTCTGGATCCAAGAAATCGAGTCCAACCCAGGTTTGACTTTACCATGATTCTTTATCACCGTTGCTACGAGATCATTGTCGGCTAGCAACACTTTGGCACCATTTAATTGACACAAATCATCGTCTGTAATTTCCAAATTCGACAAATACTGGCCCAGGACCGCTGGAAATTACAATATTTTTTGTTGATTCAATATTATTTATAAAATGAATTAATCTTTTACCAACCATTATGCAATTTAACATCAATTATTTCCAAATTTTCCAACATCTTCAAAGCTGGCTCAAGTTTAAGACGGTTTCTCACTTCATTTCTAAGAAAATTTGCCAAATTTGGAATTTGGGATAAAATATGAATTCTATTGAACATGTTGAATGTGTTTGGTAAACTAAATTACGCTTCAATGTGTCCTTGGTAAGATGCATTGGTAAAGCAGCATTACATATACCTAATAAATAAATCAAATAAAGCATGTGTTTTGCACGTTGGGGTAGAAATAGACATAAGCATTGTTTTGATTTCTAACGCGTTGCGCATAACGCATTGCAATTTTCACTTTTCTCGTCTATTTGCTTCAATCTATATTTGTTTTCGTTCCCATGTTTCAGCATGAGTTTTGACACCTCTAACGTGCATCGTCTGGAGGGTTCCAAGAAGGAAATTGGTGGCTTGTATATTCCAAAAAAGAAACTGAAAGAAGCCAACAATGAAAATGTGACATTCAAAAAGCCACAAAGCTCTCTTCTTGGTCTTGATGTTTTGGCCGCTCAGAAGCGAGAAGAGCAACGAAACGAAGCAAGATATAGTGAAAAGGATAGAGAAAGACGAAAAGAAGATAGAAGTAAGGATAGTAGTAGTAAACATAAACGTCATCATGATGATCGGTATTATCGCTCCAAACGGATTGAGACTCCTTCCACGGACAGTGGTGTCAGTGATGAATATCGAGAGCGAAAACGAGCTCGTGATGACCGAAGCCGAGAGAAAAATGAGTATAAGTTTGACAGCAAGCATTTTAAGAAACCAACCATCAATTATAAGTCATGGCGAAATCCAGCGGATAGTTCTAGCCGGCTCAATACGCCACGTTCTTCATGGGATGAGGATGATGACAACTATAGACCGGATCAGTCAAATCGGAGTTGGGAGAGACCTACTCCGCGTCGACCAGACTCAGTACGATCCACCATGTCAACGCCTCGTGTCACACCGATGCACTGGGGCAAGCAATCCAAGCCAAGTCTTGTAGAGAATCTCGAAAACGATGAACCTGGTAAATGGGAAGAAGATGAGGATGAGGTTCGCCGGTTGGATCGCGAATGGTACGACGAGGAGTGCGATCACAACCCATTCGGCGAGATGCCGGAAGAGTATGCTCAGAAGAAGGAGGAAGCGTTGAAGAAATCGCGCACCGTGCAACGTGTCTCCGCTCAACAACGACAAATCAATAAGGACAACGAGAAGTGGGAAACCAATCGACTTCTTCTTTCCGGTGTGGTTAGCAAGGTTGGCGAGAATGACGAAGAAGATGATAACAATGAGGGTAGAGTTCATCTGATGGTTCACAACATTGTACCGCCATTTCTCGATGGTCGTATTGTTTTCACCAAGCAACCCGAACCGGTGGTTCCTGTCAAAGATCCTACTTCAGATTTTGCTATTCTTGCTCGGAAGGGCTCCGCTCTGGTGCGTTATCATCGCGAAATGAAGGAGAGGAAAAAAGCACAGAAAAAGGAATGGGAGCTGGCTGGTACTCGGTTGGGCGATATTATGGGTATCGAGAAACCTAAAGATGAAGTGGATGAGGAGAATCGCACTGACTTCAAGAATGAACATCGATTCAAAGACCACATTGACGAGGAGGACAAGGTGGATCCTGATAAAATTCGCAAGCAACGTCAATTCTTACCCGCGTTTGCAGTTCGCAACGAGCTATTGCAAGTGATTCGCGACAATAACATTGTGATTGTAGTAGGCGAAACTGGCTCAGGCAAGACCACCCAATTGACTCAGTATTTACATGAAGAGGGCTACACCAAGTACGGCATGATTGGTTGCACCCAACCGAGGCGAGTAGCTGCCATGTCAGTGGCCAAGCGTGTGTCAGATGAGGCTGGCGTCAAGTTGGGTGATGAGGTTGGCTACGCTATTCGTTTCGAAGACTGTACTTCAAGCAAGACACTCATCAAGTACATGACCGATGGTATTCTTCTTCGAGAATCACTCTCCGAACCCGACCTTGATAACTACGCTGCGATTATTATGGATGAAGCTCATGAGCGTAGCTTGGACACCGATGTCTTGTTTGGCATCCTCCGACAAGTTGCTACCCGTCGAGTTGACATCAAACTGATTATCACTTCTGCCACCATGGATGCTACTAAGTTTTCAATGTTTTTCGGAAATGTTCCTGTGTTTATCATACCGGGACGCACTTTTCCAGTGCAGTTGTATTTTTCGAAAAGTCCTTGTGAAGATTATGTTGACGCTGCAGTGAAGCAAACTATACAAATTCATTTAGGTGGTCTCGAAGGAGACATCCTTGTCTTTATGCCTGGCCAGGAAGACATTGAGGTTACTTGTGAAGTGATTAAGGAACGACTCAAAGCTCTTTCTGAAACATCACAGAATGAAATAGCTGAATTAGCCATTCTGCCCATTTATTCGCAGTTGCCTTCTGATCTACAAGCCAAGATTTTCCGCAAAGCAGATGAAGGAATTCGCAAGTGCATTGTGGCAACCAACATTGCTGAGACTTCTCTCACTGTGGATGGCATCATGTTTGTAGTGGACAGTGGTTATTGCAAGCTCAAAGTGTACAACCCGAGAATCGGCATGGACGCCTTGCAGATCTACCCGATCTCACAAGCAAACGCCAATCAACGTTCAGGTCGTGCAGGTCGCACCGGACCCGGCTGTTGCTACCGACTTTACACTGAACGTCAGTACAAGCACGAACTGTTGCCCAACACCGTGCCAGAGATTCAGCGCACCAATTTGGCTAACGTGGTTCTACTTCTCAAGTCTCATGGTGTGCAAGATTTGCTTCAGTTTCATTTCATGGATCCACCACCACAAGACAACATGATGAACTCCATGTATCAACTTTGGATTTTGGGCGCACTAGATAACGTGGGCACTCTCACTCCGCTTGGCCGAAATATGGTCGAGTTTCCTCTCGATCCAGCTATGTCTAAGATGCTTTTAGTTTCGACTGAGATGAAATGTTCTGCTGAAGTGCTGATCATAGTCTCTATGCTTTCAATTCCTTCTCTTTTTTATCGTCCCAAGGGTCGTGAAGAAGAAAGTGATCTAGTTCGTGAGAAGTTTCAAGTGCCCGAGTCGGATCATCTAACCTTATTGAACGTGTATCTACAATGGCGAATGCACAAGTACTCAAGCCAGTGGTGTCAGCAGCACTTTGTCCACGCCAAGGCGTTGCGTAAGGTGCGAGAGGTTCGGCAACAGTTGAAGGAGATTATGGACTCACACCGTTTGCCAGTGATTTCTTGCGGCAACGAGTGGGACTGCATTCGTAAGACTATCTGCTCTTCATACTTTCACCAAGCAGCGCGACTCAAGGGTATCGGAGAGTACGTGAATATGCGTACCGGCATGCCGTGTCATCTTCACCCCACCTCTTCTCTCTATGGCATGGGTTTCACACCGGACTACGTCATCTATCACGAACTAGTGATGACCACCAAGGAGTACATGCAGTGTGTCACCGCAGTGGAGGGCACCTGGCTTGCCGAGCTCGGTCCTATGTTCTACTCGATCAAGGAATCCTCCAAGTCACGCTTTGAGCGCAAACAACTGCAACGTGATCACGAGAAGGAGATGGAAAAGGAAATGGCAGTGGCTGAGGAGATGCTCCGTCGACGTCGAGACGAGTCACAATCCAACAGTGTCCTTTCATCCACCCGTTCCACACAAATCATCACGCCAGGTTTGAAACGACCCAACACACCTGCCACGCCTAGAAGAACCCGATTTGGTCTCTAAGCTTTCCACTGTACATACTGTCTCATTTGTATATTTGTCATTTATTTTGTTTTGTATTATTAAAATATACATGTAATAATAAATCAAGACATGAAAGAAACAGGATTTAAATTGAGACTACTTGATTTGAAGCTTACATACAGTTAAGCTTTTGTGAAAAAAATTAGTGGTATTTTTTAAAAACAAAAGTGCAATAAACTAATTTGTAGTATATCAAAATGTGCTGGAGTATACAAGATTCAACAATTTCGTAATGTCAATCAAATATCACAGTGTTTTCGTATGAGTTTGTTCTAGGACGTTCTAGTTTGCGTAGAGAAGCTAAGCCTAGTAATAAAGAGGTGAGTAAAAGAAGTAACCCGCTTAAAAGTAGATATGCTGAGAGAGAGAATTGACATGTTCCTAAGATAAAATACTTAGTTTGATTATAACTTATGAAGATAAATGACGGTACCTAGCTGATATGGTTTGTTTTTACCGCCGCAAGCATCGCGAACTTCTTGATTATTCCACCCATTTGGGTAAATAGCGCAACCAGCAATGATGAATACGACTGCATAAAATTAGATATAATTAAAAATGAAACTTACACAGTTCAAGCACTTACATGTCAAGAGTTGGCAAAAAAGTAGCAAACGTACGTTTGATTTGGTCAATGAGTAGGGCATGCAACAGGAGAATAACAAAATAAATAGGACTAGAAAGGAGAGGACACAACCGATGCCGACCAAGATCGTTGTCATCTATTGTTAATGTTTCAACCACCATTACAATCACACAATACAAATCAGTCATTATCAATTTACCTTCCACGACAAAGAAGGAATATGAGCAAATGATTTATAGCGACCACATTTCGGGATGATCTTTAAGCGACCCGTTTCGTCCAACTCGGGGTAGTTGCAACGACGAAACGAGCCAAATGAGACATCGATAGCTTGGTGATAAGACCCTTGGATCCAGTAAGGCAACCAGTAACCGGTGACGAGCAGAAGTGAGGCAGCGATGGTGAGCGCAGCCCAAAAGACAAAAGTGCACGACAAGGTGGCTGGAGGGTGAGGGGTCACCTGGTGACGTGGTGGGCGACGTTGTGGGGTGCTTCGCTTCTTTAGTTCGATACACTCCTCCTGGGACATCACCATGGTGGACTTGTCGCCTGCCACTACACACAGCGAACGGTTAGCTAGGTTTTTTTAAGAGAACTATATTTTAGCAAAGATCTAAAATCAGAAATGGGCTAATATTTAAGCCAGTTTTGGTCGAAATTTACCACTTTTCGCTGTGTGTCGTACTATAGTGTCACCGAGTGATCCACCAGCAAATTCGGTGGCGCATTACCACACCTTTAAAGTCCGTTGCGCGGCGAGGGTAAACAATGCAACTTGCTTGGCCAGGTGGATCGAAATGGCGACCACCACTGGTCCAGTCACTGTCCGAGATGAAAAAGAACGATTTGGCGCACATTAAAAATTCTTTCACCGCGAGATTCTATGCATCATTAGGCGTCGATCTATACCAATATTGTTGAACTAAAAAACAAAATTAAGTGAAATCAGAATTTAGCGTTTTAATAGAGTCTACCTGTCGATATGCTTTTGTAAATTAAGGGGTCATAAACATAGATTGATGGATTTAAAAAAAATTTAACCCCTGGGCCCCTCCTTCGGTGAGCACCCCTATCCTCACACACCCCAGATATCGATAGCAAGAAAATTTTTTTATTTTTCTGGTTGTTCCAGAACAAAAATTGTTCAAGTACAAAATCAATAGATGGGAATATCAGTGCATCATTATTATTTAAATTTTGTTCTTGCTCTTTTCGATTATGCTCCTCTTCATGAATGCAATCTTCCTCTGTTTCACTTCCACTATCAACCTGAATGACTTGGGTTTCTCCACGATGTAGCTCATCTTCATAATGAACTATTATTTTATTTTACTTTTTTGTTTCAAAAATTACCTTTTGTTTGACAATAGTAGTAATATTTACTGATTGAACATTAATAGTAAAATTTTGCACTCCTATAGCTAGTTCAAATATCCTTTTTAGCAGGGCGAGAGGCAACTTTGCTGCAAAAGCCCTGCTATTAATCTCATGTTTCCGTCCGTCCGTCTTCACAAAAATTCTAGTATACTTCACGGACCCCAAAAAAGCTGAAACTTTACAAAAAGGATCCTTTTGAGGAAAGAATAATTAGATGAGACTTTTGGGTCCCAGGCTCCAAAGAGGCCCAAGAATCGGGCCATTGAAACTCGAGCGAGAGTCTAACAACCTACGCCGTACTTCTCTCACCCTGCTCATTGGCGAGAGCGCAGCTTTCCCTTCTTATTTATTTACATTTTTTCGACAATTTTGTTAAGTGTGTATGCTCTCGATATTTAGAAGCAACCCACCCCTACCCACCTTGTGAGCACACTGTGATTTGCTTTATACCCCCAGAGAAAAGAGAGAGAGAGAGAGAGAGAGAGAGAGAAGATTCTGGTTAGGTTTTGGGGACAGAGAAAGAGAGAGAAAGAGATTTTGTTTAGGTTATTGGGGACTTAAAAGAGAGAGAAAGGGAAAGATTCTGGTTAGGTTATTAGGGGCAGAGTAAAGAGAGAGAGAGAGAGAGAGAGAGAAAGGGAAAGATTCTGGTTAGGTTATTGGGGACAGAGTAAAGAGAGGGAGAGATTGAGAGTGAAAGAGTCAAGTTAGGTTTTTTTCGTAACTTTCTGAATTACTTTCTTTTTTAGAATTCACTGATTTTGACAAGAAAAGAAGTCAAAGACTGTGATTTTTTATAAAATACAAAATTCTGAATTTATTTAAATATTAAAATTCCTAGAACGTTTTGGTTTTAAATTTTTTAACCTGGATGTGAAATTCAGAATTTTATTGTCTTCTAATACACCGAAAATCTTTGCCCCGTTTTCAACAAAAATAGGTGCTTTCTCAAGTAAAATTTAAAAAATTTAACCACCGAACAAGAATATTCTTACTCACACTACCCAATGTTTTCACTTTTCTTATTCATTCCTTCAGTTTCATCACAATAGAGACCAATTTGTCTTCCCGCCAATTTTTTTTGTATTTTTGCAATCTAATTAGTGAGCTCAACAGTGTTTCGAACGCACGCCAATTTGACGCGCAAGCACTTTTGCGCGTATATGCGCTCAGATTTTGATGCCACGAAATTAAACCCTTCCGGGGATCTCAGGTGTCTCAAATTTTTCCCTAGAGATTTCTTGTATCATGTATTAATTATCTTGTAAGAATAAATTTTTATCTTTACCCTAATAATAAACCCAAATAATGTATATTTTTAACCTATTTAAGTTGAAGTTCAACTGCGGTTCCTCGCCCACGATCAAGACAAATTGATCATCAACCTAACTCTCTTTGCCTGCTCTTTCTCTGGGTTTGGTTGGTCTGGATAGCTGGCCTAGACTTTGTTCCAGTTACTCGACAAGGTTTCAAGCTTGCCAAGATGGAAGTGGACTACAGCGAGACTGCCACAGACTGTCTTGAGATTTTGTTGGCTTTGGAGAAACAAACTCAAACCGTAAGTTTTTGTGATTATTGTTTTGAACGATGATGATGACCGGCAGAGTGGCAGGGCCGAATTTTTGTGGCCACTTCAATGTCTTGAACGAGCAAATCGTCAACCTGACCAAACGACGTTCACAAATCAAACAGTTGCAAAGAGACCCAGTTGAAGTTTATTGAGACCTTGCGCACGGTCATTGCTGGCAAGATCTATGTAGAAGTGGACTCATCCTAAAGTTGGCATAAATGAAAGAAGCCGAGAACAAAACTGAAGAAGCTGCCGGCATTCTTCTCGAACTACAGGTGGAACGTCTATCTATGTCTATAATGCGTCTATCAGCAACAAAAAGAGTCATTTTCTTCCCTTCTTTTCTTCTATTCGATTATTTATCTCATCTTTTATTTTTAAAAAATGTGTATTTATGTTTATTTTTATTATCTCTATCTCAAAGTGTTTTTCAATTGCTTGACTGGTACTTCTCCTTGACTGGTCAATAGAGCCGCTTGCGTAGCGCTGGCATTCGACGTCGCCGAAAGTTCGCTTATAAGTTGGATGGCGTCCGCAACTCCCCTGGCTTTTTTAAATGTTAATATATAGTTTATAATGGTGCTAGCCACGATTGCGCTGGAATGTGACCCAAACTTTTTTCGCCTTACCTGCTCTGTCTTCAACTTCCTGTCGCCCGTGCAAAAAGGTTTCGATTTATACTGGCTCTGACCTGGCAGTGGGGTGAGTGTGGCCTTTCGGTAGTGTAAATGTTGCCATCGCCAGTGGTAGGTGTCGTCCACCAGTGATTCGTATCCCTGCAGAGTGGATACGTCACTATGGGCAGTAGCTCTGCTAACCCAACGGCCTCGACAATGAAACTCTATGGCGACGTGTGTCTATAGGCGACACATACTAATGCACACTAATGAAGTATCGCAAGCGGACTAACCGATTAGCTCACAATAACCCCCCACTGGGCATGCTACTGCCGCTGGCGGGCCAACCCTTTCAAGGTGAGTTTGTAGTGGGATCACTACCTTGCCAAAATCAACTCCATCTGATTCCTACCGCATTCACTGCTCTACTGTGTTTCAAGCAGTGTTTCTTCCAAGTGCAAATCCGTTGCACCTGATCAATGTTGTTTATTCAAAATGGATTAAGTTTTGTAAAGCTTGAAAGCCTTCAATCAACACGCACTACGATGGCGGCTAACAATGGCATTCATAAAGTTTGCACGGAAAGAGATCCCATTTCCGGAAAGTGCAAGTTGTGCGACAAGAATTACTTCTATCTTAATGTAGGTTCGTATAGAGAGCAAAACGGAATTAAGAAATATAATCAACAACCATACTACTTGTGCACTGTGACCTGCTGCGACTCGGCCAATTGTGTCAATTCTTCTGCCGAAGTGCTAGCCAAAAGTGGTGCAATGATCAAGCTTATCAAAAGTCCATGTTCCACGTCACCGGAACCAAGAATGAACACAGTGGTCGTCAACGGAAAGGATGACTGTACAATTTGTAATCAGAAACAAATTCCTCAAAATCCGGGTGTGGAAATCGCCTGTGAGAGTCACATTATTGAAAATGAAGCTCATCTTCCCAACGACTCTTGTATGTTTAAGGATTCAAGTCATCTACGCCCGAATGGAGTGAATGTTAAAGCAAAAGCACCGAATGGCATTTCGAATCCAATCAAGCCAGTACTCCGCAATGAGTCGCTGAATCGGGGACCAAGATTGCAGATATTTGCCAATAACGATAAAACTCGTTTACATAGTCCCGAGGTATCATCCACGTCTCCGTTGGGAAATTCTTCGTACACTGAGTATACGGAGACTTACACTCCGTTGTGCACCAGTGCAAACAGTAATCGCAGTGAATCAAGTGCTCACTTCAAGTTTAACGTGGAACGCAAACCATCCCCATTCAACGCGGACTACCAGTTTTACTTCACACCCAATGTCGACAATCATGGATTCTTTCGCAAAGCAGTGCCGGCATTACCACTTCCCGTTGCCGTACTTCTCTGTATCCTTAACTTAATTCTTCCAGGTTCAGGTACTGTAATGGATCTTTTAATAATCCAAATATTTGAAGGCATCAAATATTACTCTTCTTTTCCCAATATTTTATGATTATATAACTATTTTTACAAGAGGGACGGCGCTAAAGAGCCGTCTACCTCTTGTAAAAAAAGGGCGGCAGAGCCGCCGAGGTCAAACTCGAGTTAATTTGAAGGGTTATGCAAAAAA
>DVQH01002308.1:0-10304 GCA_018231625.1 Papilio phestus | reverse complement strand
TCTCTCTCTCTCTCTCTCTTTCTCTCTCACTCTCTCTCTCTCTCTCTCTCTCTCACTCACTCTCTCTTTTATCCTCAAATCACTCCCTACCTCGCCTGACCCTTGGCATGTAACTCCACAGCAAGGCACCGTGCTCGACTCCATACATCTAGTGCAAGAGAAGCATGGTATGCGAAAAGTGCAGTAATACATTTGATTTGATTCCACCGGGATCGCTCGATCGATCGATTGCTTTTAATCGTTTTTTCTTTTTTTCTATGAAGAAAACAATAGATTAAACTCTATTAAAAAGACAATTGATAAATGATCCGTCAAATATACAACAGAGAATCAATGTTTGTGTGTTTCTTTGTGTATTTGTGTTTTTGTGTGTGTATGAATGTTTTCGTGTAGGTTTGGATGTTTTTTGGGTGGGAATGAATGTGTTTGGGAAGGTATAGATGTATTTGGGAGGGTATAGATGTGTTTATGTGTGTAGAAGTATTTGTGTGTGTATCGCGTTGTAATAGATTTATTTATACAAAAAGCACATTAGAATAACATGATCTAACAACAATTGTTGCCTGCTGATTGTTCGTATCGAATGACAGACAGAATGTTAACAAGCATTAGCAAAGCAAAGGGGGCAAGAGTAAGAATAAAAACGAAACATGTTTGATTCTGACTCTGTGCCTATCAAGTATCTGGAAGCTGATAATGCACGTGCCAACAGTGACTCGTGTCTTTAAATGGAGAATAGTTGCCCTGGTTTTGACGGGTCAAACCGTCGTAAAATGCTGCACTTGATCGACGATGATGATTGTGATGCAAGGTAACGAAACGATGAGTTGGTATAACCAAGATGATAATGATGATTACGTTGATGGTCGAGACATGATATCATATGTAATATGTCTTGGTGGAGAACAGAATAGTGATCAGGGAGTAGGGATGAAGGCTAATGGGGTGAGGTTCGCTTTGAGTATGAACTCTGATTATGTTGATGGGGCGGCATGGGCATCGATGTGGGCTTGTAGCGTGCCACTCTCAACCAAGCTCCACATTCGTGCTTAGAAGTTGGGATTGTAGACGTCTCGGTAATAGCTCGGGTAGTGTTTGGCACTATTGGACCACCACTTACTTGGAGCGGGCGGTGGCATGTCTGGCCCGAGGGGAAGAGGATCATATGGCGTCGATCGCCAATGCACTCCGGACGATCGATTTTGTGTTAAGCTGTCGTGCTCGTCGTAGATGCCGACACCATTGAGACCTGTGCCACAACTGCTGCTGTGGCCTTGATTGCTCATGGACGGATGTGGCGGACAGTTGCCCATAGGTGGTGCCATTGACGACCTATGGCATAGGGAACCTGAACCACTGCCTGGTGGCACTAGTGGCCGGTTGGGCGAGTTGATTGACACATCTGTGACGCTAGGCCGATGCAATGGGTAAATGGGAGGTGTCTGGATGATTTGTTGTGATACGCTACTACTGGAAGGTGGTAGAGGAGGTGGCCCCGAACCGGCACCAGGCATCATTCTCATGGGCGGACCAGCAAGATGAGTGCCGTTAGGGCCAGTTCGATCAGGGGCGCCGTACATGTGACCCTCGGGACCGAATTGCATTGGACCCCCGTTGTAAGGCAGCGCTCTTCCAGGCTCGTTTCTGGGTACGATGTGGCACGGAAGTCGTTGATGGAGACCACCGCTGCTTGCCAACTCGTACCGTTTCTCATCAGTGCGCAGTTTTAGAGCCAACAAAAAGGCAAAGATTACTAAAAGTAACTTCGGAGCAAGCATGATGTAGACCTGTGTTGAAACCTTTCCCGTGAGCGGGTAGTTAGGAATACGAGTCCAATCAAAGGGCAGCAAACTGAAGAGTTGATTGAGCATGAAAATTACGTGCAGCACAGCATAGACGCACAAAAGATAATAGTTTTGGAAATTAAGTCCACATAAACATATGCCAGCCAGGAAACACATGAAAGCTGCTACGAAAGCTGACTTGCCCGAGTGGTATCCATCCACTTTGACTTCGGGGTAAGTGAACCCCCAAAAAGCTGCTATAAACATGGAGACTAACATAATAATGTTGCTGATGACTAGCACCCATGTCATCGCCCGGTAGCGATTCATGGTCGCTTCTTGCTGCTTAGCTCGCTTGAACCACGTCTCGTGCCGCCAACAGATTTGGAGTAAGCATGGGTCGAAACGCCAACTGATGTAGACTTGGATTTTATCGTGTCGGTCTAATTGGCTCACTTTAGCCCGACACCCACCAAGAATGACAATGGTCGTTACCCACTTGGCTCAATCGATCCGGTGAGATGCTAATTCCAAGTAAAAGTTTTCGGAACACAGTACTCAAATTAAGAATCACAAAAAAGATTCCGTCACTCAGGACTAATTACCACGGTGGATTCGAGACATTTGTCATAGACTAATTGAAACAAAACACTGACCATTGGAGAAGAAACTATTGAGCAAAAACGATCCAACAATTAGAGATATCGGATCTGCTGGCAATCTCAAATGATAATCGATGCAGGCTACATTAGCATCACAATCGAAGACACTGATCGGCAGGCGAGGCTGGGCGTGTGCCGTTCACAGTGGAGGATCACAGTGAGGCCTGGGACGAGCCGAGTGACGAGTGAGACGTGACTGGAGACGCGTCGGTGATGCGCCAGTGATGCCTCAGTGATGCGCCAGTGGAGTGACCAGGAGGACACGCGTTGTGCGGCACTGTGTCAGTTGGTCGGTAGCGCGCAGTGTCTCGGCGCCAAGTGTCGTGCAGTGTCGTGCTGTGCGGTCTGTCTGGTCTTTTCGCTGTGCACTTCTCTTCCTGCTTGCTTCACACCACACCACTGGCAGGCTCACTGGTGCGCACTCTGTCCTCGTCAATATTTCAGAGTCGACCGTCGACGGTTGGTCGGTCAGGGGTACTGATTCTGGTTCTCTTTTGTGTCAATGTTTGTGCAGCCGCGCGCGCGGGCAGTCACTGAGAGCAGTAAGAACGGCAGCGCGCGGACAGCTTTTACTGCTGCGACTTGCTTCGCCGGACCCCCAAACACGCGCATATATAATACCAGCCTACCAATATTCCTCAATTATTTGGCCTCGAGGATGCTCCCGGTGCCGTCCCGCTTGGAGCGTGCACTACTCACAGCGCACACTCTCCTCCAAGACCTCTCACACGCTAGGGTCTCGTTGAACACATTGGCCTCACTGACGCGGTCTGTTCCGCAAGGTTCTGCACCAAAGCAGACTCCAAGGAACGAATCACACGAGCAACTCAAATGAAACACGAAGGTGACGGGTTTTGGCGTGACGGTGCGTGAGGATGGCAAGTTGCTCGAGACAGACGCGCTGTCGACGTGCAATGCCATCAATGCTACTGGACCTTGCTGGTGCCTTGCTGGTGCCCAATGCGCGCGTGATGTCTCAACTCGTGTTAACGAGCCTCATGAATTGAGGGGGCGGCCCAGTAGACTGGCCCGGGCCCACCGTCATTGGTACGGTGCACAAGCCGGCTCCTCTTTGTGCACTGGCCACGGTATGCACTGTCGCATTGGCCCGGCTCACTTAGCTATTTTCTTATTGCCTCACTTTCTTAGTCTTTCTTTTCATTTCAATAGGATTCAGTCTCTTGTCAAGTCACTTTTTCTTCCTCTTTAGGATTTTTTATTTGGCTTTCATACGGTAGCTCACAATCCAATTAATGTAGAAGCGTGGTTGTAAGTTGATGTCGTGTCTAGCCGGCTCGCTCGATTTTGACTAGCGCATAGCTTCGATTGCGAGAGCACCAACACAAATCGACTTGCCACTCGACAAGCTCGATTCGTGAGACTCGGTTCACTCACACGCCTAGTGGCTGGCTTGCCGGCACGGAATTGCGCGACTTCCCTGCTCAAGCTGCACTTTGACAGAAAGACTTGCGTGAAACGTGTACAATAAATTGAATAAATACAATGAAACACTGGGGCCAAGTAGCGGCGATGGGCCGTGCGCACGCTCTTTTCCTTGGCCACACTCAGCGCGCTATGTCCCACGCTCGCATCTTCTCTCTCTTTCTCTCCTCGTTTGACTTCATCAATCTCAACACAGGCAAGTCAGGAAAGCAGCAAACGAGTTAAGCAAGCAAGCCAAAGGCGTCAAGTGATGCGGTGGTTTGGTTGGCCAAAGCGGGTTGGGGCCACCGCAAGCCGTCTGCCGGCATGGCGATGGCCATTGGCATTGCGCTACCCAGCCGACCCAAGCGACCCGAGCCCACCGCATCCCATGAGTCGTTTGGTAACCCATCTCCCTTGGCGGTGCTCGAGCTACTCAGCTAGTCATTGGCCACTGGCAATTGGCTATCACGGCGCCAGCTGCCCACTTTTCTCTCTCTCTCTCTCTTTAACCTTCACCAATGCACTAATTGAATTATACTAAGTCAATATGCCACTTGCAGATAGACTTGTATCGAGTTGACTAGACACGCAATTTTTGGGTCTGTCAGTTTAGTGCCGTACATCGCTCCGAGGCGGATGCATTACGCCATCACTTCCTTTTTTGAAGTTTGATCAAAAAGGTTCTTGGAAAAGAAATGCCAAAATTATTTTACCAAACATGACTTAATTTGATTAAACTGTATTTGACCTCCGTGCACGCCAAACAAGTCTGTCTGCCTTTGTATGCATTACGGTTACATTTTGTTGAAGCTATTACCACTTAGATTTACGAGACAAATTAAAAACTAGAGACTTGATATTTTGGTTGCTATTGATGTTGACATAATTCACTTGGGTAGGTCTACCATCATTATGAGTCGAATTTACGACACACTACATTTCACCACTTGGCAGGTTGACGACGTTGGCGTGTTCACTGTGCCAAGACTCAATCACCGGAGTGGCCCGAGAGTTGTCTGGCCAGAACAATCCGGACTAGACTAGAGGCCTCAACTGCCACCATCACAACTCTATATGCGTGAGCTTCAATTCAATTTATACTTATTTGCTTTTGCTTCCAACATTTGTTTTCTAAGTTCGTGTCAGTTAGCACCACTATGTCGTTTACTCTCTTTCTTTTTGTTCCTTTTTCTTGTTTTGTGTTATGTTTAAATTTGCAAATTACTTGTCTGCTTGGTCCCGGGCAAGCCAAATTGGCAACAATGGATTCACAAACACAAGAGAAACACACCGGGTCTTGCTTGAGTAGAGTAGTTGCTGCCACTCGATCCATGTGTGTGTGTGTGTGCGTGTCAGTGTTTGTTGAGTTGCCTGGTGTTTGAAATGTTTCAAATTAGCCCCCGACAACTCGGCGAATTAGCGAGTAAATGATGATGAGTGACCCAGCGCACCAGTGGTCACCATTGGGGAGGGAGGGGGAGGCATGACGAGTGATTGCCTGGCTCGTGCCAATTTGCACGCCTTTCACCGCCCAATCAGTCACTATGAGACTATGAGGATAATTGAGCGTCTCGGTTCCAGTTGGCCAGTGAAGCTGTCCCTACAACAAGTGCCACCGTGGAATGCTCCACACGTGTTGACCAGTGGGACATATGGTGAGAACGAGTCGGGCGTGCCACCAACTATACCCTTCGTGCCATTCTTTACCGGGCGGACAAGCCATTAGAGACAGATGACTACCTCACTGGAGACCGAGACACACACTCACGCACACACTCTGCTTTACTCGGCTGATCTATGTCTAGGCAAACAGCTTGAGACGACCACCGTGACCAGGATATGCTTTGTCGTGTTTGCCAAACACTAGCACTCACAAGTGTTATGGGTGTTGGGAGCTGGCTAATTGATCCCACAAGCAAGAGATAAGATGGATACATAACCCGGCTCGCCCTGCTCAAGTCAATCCGACAATCTATTCTCTGTAGGGGGGGTACGGTGTGTAGTGGTGGTTGTCATGCGACCAATTGTCTCCAAGCGAATTCGAGTCGAACCCACTCAGTCAATTACCGAGCCTTGCTGACAGAGGCTGTCACTCGACGCGCCAATCGCTCTCCGATCGCCTATCCGCCCGGACTCGACCCGACTACTCTCTCTCTCTCTCTCTCTCTCTCTCTCTCTCCACGCGCGCATTCGAGCTGACACTTAATTACGCCTAACCAAGCACAATTGGAACATCATTGTCTAGATTTTGTGACATCACACTTGCACGGTCCATTAATTAATTGAGCAAGTCAAATACAAATTTATAGCACTGTAATTAACACAATTTTATGTTGTATATTTCAAAAACATGACATGTTGGATTTTTTTCAATTTTTTAAAAATAAAATGCTCTTTAGTTTTGAGTTTGATTTGAATATTCATTAAAACAAAACAAAATTCATGACTAGTAGTTATGTGCATTACTTTAGCATGGATTTAATTTGCATTGCTAATTAGAGGAGAGGAAGGGAGTGAGAGAAATGGGAGAAAATGAGCGGATGACCAGTTGATGGCAAATTGAGGCTTGGTGAAATGCCGTAATGGGTGTTTTGGGAGTGCAAGGGAAGTTAGGGCCGTGAGTGCGAGTGGTGGTCCTAGACTTTCTCTTTCTCTCGTTCTCTCTCTAGGCGCCAAGTCCCAGGCCCGGGCGTGCTGTCCGGTCGCGGTCACCCTTGTCCAGTCATGTCCTCATGCTTTTATTGTCCGCTTTCATTAAAGTCGAGCGCTCTCACGATGATTAATTGTTAATTTATTGCTGTGTCGACACTTGTGCAGCGCGCGCTGCCAAGAAAAAAGTGACAATGCCCCACTGGACAATTTCCAATCAATGGAAACCATTTGGTTCCATAATCGAACTAAATAGATCGAAACATTTGAGCTTTGTTGGGCCGATTATAATCGATGTGCTCTAAGTAACGTCATCTGTGTATGGGTCATGGGGAATTAAATTCGAATCGATAGTATGATTCGATTCAATTGTCAAATTCGAATTGATAAAAGAATTCGAATCAAACCCCTTTATAAAACAGCTTTCCAGCACGCACTCGTCAGTTGTGTTTTCTTCATTTGTCAAATCAGTTCACTCATTATCACTGCTGTTAGCCAATTGATCAAATTAATGTAATTCAATTATCATAATTATGCAATTTGTCATCACTTGATAAATATTTATTTTTATTTCTATTTTTACTGGTTTGTTTGATTTTTTCCTATATTTATTGTTTTTGTTTTTTATTTTGTTTGTTATTTGATCTTAGTAAAATAATATTTTATTTTCATTGTTTTTCCTTTTCGTTTGGCACTCATTGATTTTAACAAAGAAATCTAAAACAAAGATGAACGTCACTAAATTCAAGCGACCGAAAAGAAACAATGATGGCTGCCACCCACGCGAGAGTGTAGAAAACTATAGCGAAGAAGGAGAACCAAAACGAATAGAACGCCTTGGAAATGGTCAAATTGTAGCACTTGGAAATATTAAACTGTAAGAATTTACGTGTTAATGTTTCTAGGCGACACAAGAATTAAAGTTAATTTTTCATTTAAAATTTAATATACTTTTATTGTAGCTGTCACTCAAGCATCTACCGAAAGGCCAAATTTAATTGTTTTGAAAGCTTCACTTTGTCAGATAGCAGTTCCAATTTAGGCAAAATTGTCCAAACTAGTTCAACACAATACCGACTGATTTTTTCTACTCACTGGCTGTCACCGGACGATATGGATAGTCTTTATCTAGGCGCTACACTTCACGATGTTTGTGTCGTGATCTCAGAAAACATTTATTATGTTACATCTTTCAAAAAGCTCGAAAACATCCAAACTGCAACTATAACACATTCGTCGTTTTTCAACATCAATTATGCCGCCATCGATAACAATTACTTCAATTTACTGCAACGACTCCCTAAAGAGATAAGACAACTGCATCAATGTGACTCTATAACCTAGAATTTTCTTTGTAATAATTTTAAAATTTTTCTTGTAGATTATTCTCAATATGAATACGCTTTTCTGTTTTCATTGGCTTATGTTTTTGAAAATCACATTGCTAAATCTGGATCATTTTTTCGACTTAAATTGGCAATCATGCTTTCATTAGTTTCACACTCAGAAGAACCAAAAGTACGTAGCCATTTAAAATAAAAACGTTGCAAAACATAATTAATTATTTTTAATAAAACAAAACTATTTGAATTATTTTAATTAGAATATCAGTTCGCTGTTAGTGATATGTGACGATGATCTCGTAATAGATCGTCTGCTCTACTGGGCTTGTTTGCTGACGAAGAATCATTTTGCGCACAGTTCGCTGTTGCACTCAATGGTAGGCCACTCGATTAGCTTTTCATCGTTGGAGCAGCAGCCTCAGCAACCACAGTCACTGTCACAGTCAAGCAAGGAGCAGTGGAGCAACACTTTTGTCAACAGTGGCACGCTCAACTTGGCAGCAGACGGAATCCATCTGATTACCAGTACTGTTAATTTAAATTCTCTGCCATCCAAAGAGAAAACCTATCTAGAGCATTCACTTGAGTCCAATGAGATTATTGCAAGCAACTTGAAAACGACCAATATAAATGTAAACAGAGCAAATAACATGCAACGAGTTTCTTGCTTTTCTCCTCCTCAACTTCTCACTTTAATTCTATCTCTCTCATTCAGATTGAGGAGAGTAAATTAAAAGCAGTCATCTGGGCGTGTGTGCCAAGGGCCAGTAGTGGAGCAAGTAGCAAACAGGAAAGTCAACCACGATTGCCTGAATTGACGAGCCAAAGCACTGGCAGACAATCATCGACTGGCAGACCTCGTTGGATTGATTTGTTCGGCCTCATTTGTTTGGTACCCGATGCCGGATTATACTTGCCAGATGAAGAAGCCACTCTATCTATGTCTGACTGGCGCGCTTATTTTGACATCTGCGTTGGCCTTAATCCTGTTCCAACCGAGGAATCCGAGTACATCATTAAGGCCTACTTTGATTTGAATCAACGGTGCCAGCCTCATAGCAAAGCAGTTCGATCGATGGGCCAGGCACGTTTACTGGCCAAGTGCGTGGCACGGCTCAATTTACACAGCCAAGTGATCGCGGCTGACGCAGCACTGGCCGTCATGTTGTACGAGGAGCAACTCGCCGCTCTCTACCCAGGAACGATGATGCCAATTGCTTTTTCATTTTGTGACATAACTCACGTTACCGAAGAATCGGGCCAAAACATGGTCAATCTTCTTGATGTAAGCTTCCAAATTGCATCTAAATTTATCAAAGTTTGTTCTTGTACTAATAATAATTTATTTAAATGTTTTTTCTAGGATTCTTACATCAAAGCTTTTCGGCAGGCACTTATCGAACAATTTACCAACCAAAGTCACACCATGAGCGAGAGCAGCGTGAACGGTGACGACGGCAACCAATCGGAACATAGCTTTGATTAAATTAGATTTAATGCTAACTTTTTCCATCAATATGTCGCAAGTTTACTCTAGTTTAACAAATCAGAAGATAAAATGTTCTGTCAACATCACAACCAAAAAAAATTGTAAATCCAAAGAAGAAATCAAATTATAATTAAATTTATCCATATATCCATCTACCCACATGTCAATAAAATGTACAGACCAATTCAAGTGCTAATCATACACGGAGTAGAGTAGAGTAAAGCTTTTATTTGCATATAAAGTTAAATGGAAAAATAAACATTGAGTACCAAGGACCAAGAGATTGTGTGTGTGTGTGTGTGTGTGTGTGTGTGTGTGTGTGTGTGTGCAGAGCAATAGACGTCACACGCCATTTTGGCAAATCCAGAAAAAAACTAGCAGCTACCCGTCAGATCACGATGAAGTCATTAAAACAAATAATTAACTTCTATAGCTTAATGGAATCGAGACGAGGTGAGCTCTTTGATGTCGAGCGCAGGCACGAAATCCAAATGCAAAGCTAAATGTCACTCGTAAATCAAATCATTTTATTATAGTTTCTGTAGATTCCCTACACGGTTTTATTCATTATTATTATGTTTAATCTCATTTGAGAGTACAAAAAAAGGCAAAACGAAAGCAAAGCATGAATATTATTAATTCTTAGGAAAAGCACGTTTGAATAATAAAAATGCAAATAAAATTCTCATTAAATTCTCTCCATTTTATTTTGAAATCTCGACATTTATTAGCTTCATTAAATGAAATTTCACATAAAAGGACGTTTGTCTACTTTCAAACTAACTTTTTGTCAATAATATATTTACAGCGCCATCTGTTTTTCTATTTTTTAATTTTTCAGTTTTTAACAACATTATGATCATTAAATAGAGAAAATTATTAAATATAAAACAATAGTGTTGCGGTACAAACGCAACTTCAAAAAAGATTTTTAAAACCAAAACTATTTTTT